>JASAND010015153.1:0-26228 GCA_030248195.1 Trissonchulus latispiculum | reverse complement strand
TTTTCAACTCTGGATTTAAATAGCGGCTACTGGCAAATCGAGATGTTTCCTCCCCATAAGGAAAAGACGGCATTTATTTCGCATATGGGTTTGTTTCACTTTAATGTCATGCCATTTGGTTTAACGAATGCCCCTGCGACTTTTCAAAGAATAATGGAAAGGATATTCACTGAGTTGCCTGTTTATATTGACGATTTGTTAATTCCATCTAACGACGAAACTCATCATTTGAAAATGCTAGAAATGGTTTTTCAAAAACTATCGGATCATGGTTTACGGCTAAAGATGAAAAAGTGCGTGTTTTTCTGCAAAAAGGTTGAATATCTTGGTCATTTTATCTCCGAAAGGGGCATTGAAACAGATCCACGTAAAGTAACTGCGGTTAAGAACTTTCCAGTACCTATTACTGTTAAGCAATTGCGTGGCTTCTTAGGTATGGCTGGATAATATCGGAGATTTATTAGTAACTTTAGTTCTATTGCGGCACCAATGAATAACTTGCTTAAAAAGGATGAAGGTTTTCACTGGGATCAAAAATGCCAACAGGCTTTCGAAATTCTAAAGCAAGCGTTAATAAACGCACCTGTTCTTGCGTACCCAAATTGGGAAAAGCCTTTTATTCTAACAACGGATGCTAGTGTTGTGGGACTTGGTGCTGTTCTAGAACAAGATCAACCTGGAGAAACAAAGCCTAAACCAATAGCTTGTGCTAGTAGATCTTTAGTTGGTGCAGAAAAACGCTATAAAATTGTTGAGTTGGAAGGTCTTGCTGTGGTTTGGGCATGTAAGCATTTTCAGCATTATCTACGTCATCGACAATTCACTCTGTATACTGATAACGAAGCCCTCAAGTATATTTTTGCAAATGCCAAAAATCAAGGCTATACTCGAATTGCGAAATGGGCTATTGCACTTTCTGAATTTAATTATCAGACTTTACATCGAAAAGGCGTAGATAATCCTGTAGCTGACTGTTTGTCTCGTAATCCACAACAGACTGTCGTTGAACATGACAACAGCGAAGTTGAGGATGCGAATCAAACTAGCAAATCTGTGAATAAGTTTCAGTATGTATCTGATGAGTTTGATGTAACCGGTGATATGTACCCTCCAGTTTTTGTCATAGAGCAATATACGGATGACCAATGGTCACAAGCTCTTAAAACTGATCCTGACTTTAGTGCTTTTATTGAATATTTGCAAAAAGGGACTTTACCTAAAGATGATTTAACTTGGACTCTAATACGTGATCAATCTAATTTCGAACTTAAAGAAAATGGAATGTTGTCTCGATTTAGTACTGACATCAACGGTCGAAAGAAAAAGTGTTCTGCTCGCTTAACATGCGTACCTAGAAAGTTTCGCAATTATATTTTGGAACGGTTTCATTCTGATATTGATACTGGTGGTCATTTGGGTGTACCTCAAACTCATTATAAGGTAGCTGTGAAATATTATTGGCCCACGTTACTTACTGATGTTAAGTTGTTTATACGTAATTGTATTGTATGTGCACGAATTTCAATTGGGCCGAGGCACCCTCAAGCGCCTATGAAAATTTATCAGCCAGTGACTAAACCGTTTGAACGCATTTACGCTGACGTTATGCATTTCCCGACTAGTAAAAAGCAGAATGTTTGTGTTTTGGTGGTAATTGATCAACTTACCCGATGGGCAGAAGCTTGGCCCTTACGAAATGAAAAAGCCGAAACTCTTATACGTGTTCTTTTGAATGAATTTATTTTACGGTACGGGGTACCAACTGAGGTGATCACTGATCAAGGTCCTAATTTTCAGGCAGAAGTCACTAATACTCTTTTTAAATTAATGGGTACTAAAAAGTTACGTACCACTGCCTATCATCCTCAGTCAAACGGCTTAGTTGAACGGGTAAATGGAACTATACGGGAAATAGTTAAGAAGTACGTAGATGTAAATCAGCGTGATTGGGATACTAAATTAGCTTTTGCAATGCATGCATATAGAACATCGTTTCATTCTACTATTCAAGATACACTGTATTTTATGTTATTTGGAAGGGATGCTCAAGTTCCAGAAGATTTGTTGTTTGATAAGCTTGAAAAGCCAGTAGAATCTTTAGTCAATTATAAGACTTCTTTAATACGGACTTTAACTAAAAACTGGCATATTACTGCTCAAATTATTTCTGATAAAGCGGAACTTGTTAAGCAACGTTATGATAAGCGCGTACGTATGAAGAATTTTACTGTGGGACAACTTGTTATGCGTAACATTACTCAAGTGCCTGTAGCTCAAGGAACTACACCAAAATTGGCACCAAAGTACGATGGTCCCTACAGAATTGTAGAAATTTTGTCCGATCAAAACGTGCGTTTACGTAATTTGAAAACGGGTGACATTAGTAAGGTAATTCATGTCAATAGATTGAAATTGTTACCCGATATTAACCCAGAAACCCTGGAGGAGTTGGAAATAGATATTGATGATCCAACAGCTCACAGTGGTGTTACTGATGTAGATACGTTGCATGATAATAATGTTGTAGATACGTATGACGATGATGTACTTGTAAAACATTGTGTGTTAACAGATGAAGATAAAAATCAAGTACAAGTAGATGAAACAGAAGACGTACAAGTTACTATTAAACAACCGGAAATACAGCAATCTGTGCAATTGCTAATACAAGAAACGGAGACGGCAGAGACTACAAGTCCACATAGTCTCGAATGTGCAGTAACTGCTGCAAATTTTCAAAATTTACCGTTTCCAAGTATCCGGTTCCCTCACATGCCCCTACCCGCATTTATTTTTCACTGATGGATATGCTACGTATAAAAATGTGTCGAAAGACAGCAACTATATGTGCACTTTGTAATTTAGGAAAATTAATTCTATATTGTGATCTCCTTAAAATTTCCTTGATGATGGCCAAAAGGCACCATAGTAGATGGAGTGATCCGAAAGTGAAGAGGAAAAACCATCTGCTCCTAGACCAAAGACTTATAAAGTTGCTCCGAATCCTGGACAAAGGAAAGCAGAATCCAATAAAGGAAAGAATCAGAAACGGAGTCTTTCCAGAAATGTCGTGGATCGACGTAATTCTCCAGATTACTACGATGCTCCTTCATATGAGAATCGTCTCAGTTTTGTCAGCTTTGGAAATCGGATGACGCCAGAGGAAGTGAGAAGGAATTGGGAAAAGGTTTATAAATTGGAGAATAAACACGAACGACGAGTGGAAATTCATCCAGTAAGGGAGAATCTCAGTAACTACGAGATTGACAAGATCGCGGAGCGCTGGAATATTCATGCACCTGGATTTTCTTGGCAATTTTCCAAAGGAAATATGTACAAGATATCCAAGGTCGTGACTTCAGCTCCTGGTATCTTGCCTGATTTTCTAGTGGAACGTCAACGTGAAGTCAATCGAGTTTGTTTGGATCAAGGAATTCAGTCCATTATGACGCATCAGGAATTGCTAGAAGCATTGCCAATTATGAAAGAAATGTTGCAAGGACGATACATTGTGTTGGATCTAGAGGGAATTCGAAGCGCTGCTTTTGGACAGGAACAAGCTGAAACCATTGGAGCAATCCAGTTGGCAGGTCCAATCACATTTGACAATCCAACGCCAAAGTATAAAATGGTCATTTGGCTTAGTACTATCTTATCTACAACTATGGACTACCAGATTGTGATGCACTTGTTACGGAAATTCTTCGATCCTAAAAATGGAGCAATCTTTATGTCAGTAGGTGCAGATTCGGATGCACTAAGGTTAACTCGTTGTTTGGACTTACCCGGTTTTGAAGACAGCTGCGTTGAAATGACGGAGTTGTGGCGAAACTTGGGTACAGTTCTTAATTCGGATATGTGTCCATCTAACTTCAAACCAAAGGAATGGGTTGACCATCCAAAACAGCATGAGGCTATTGCAATACAGCAGAATCTGAGTTTGAAAACTATGGCTAATGCTTGGCTGGTATCGGATCCAAAGCAAGCAGTTAAAGATGCGCCAACAGTATGGGGTATTACTCCATTACCATGGAAGTGGCATGCGGAATATGCTTGTGCGGACTTGATAGCTCAGACGGAATTAGCACAAAAGTTATTTAGAGCTTGTCCAGATGAAGATATTTTGGAAATCGTGGTGACTGCTTCTACTGTGTGTTTCACATATACTACGTCAACTAGAGTTGTGAGGACTATTAGAGAGACTGTCTATAAGACCACAAGTCCGGTGACGAAATTGCATCATTTGCATACTTTTAATAAGTCACTCTACCCAGATGAAGTTAAGGAAGTTCGAAAGGCAGTAGAACAGCGGCGACAACGTTATTTGCGACATCGACAACAGGAAAAGGAAGCTACCTTGCCTAACAATAGTTCTCGTTTGTCTGAATGGGATGTTTTCTTTCGAGATCCTGATTTACCCATTGCCAGACGACCAGAGGTTTTGTTCCTAATGTCAGAGTATGTCAATCGACAGTTAGATCTAGATTTGCCTTTAGAACCATTGCAGTGTATGTTCCCAGATAGAGTTTTTTGGGATATTCAATTCTTTGCATTACCGCAAGAGGGAGCACATACCAAGGATGGTATTAAGAGCAAGGAATGGGATAACTATGAGGCAAATGTGGCGGAACAAATTAGAGCATTGGAAGAGGAACATGGTTCGCCATTGGAATCTATGTTGGATATTATAGCGGAAGAGGAGGAAATGCAAGCTGTGCCAGAGGTCCTTCAGCAACAGCCAGGACCATCAGGAGCTCAATTACCTCAACCTCCTGTTCCATCTGTTTCGAAACCTGTAGTGAGGAAACGAGAGCCATTGTTGCCTATACCAGATATGCAATCGAGAGAACAGATTAAACTCTGGGAAGATGAAAGGTCTATCGATTTGCAGGCAGTTGAAACGGATGACGAAGTTACAGTGGAACATTGGGAAAAAGCATTTGGTACTAACTATTTTGATCCAACTACCTTTGAAGAGCCTGATACTGTGGAAGGAACTGAGTGTCGTTCTACAGAACGTCATGCAGATCCCCAAAAATCAGATCAGTCTTCTTCATGGAGTTTGAATGTAAGAGGTCTATTAGACATTGTTCATAAAGCTAAAAAGGAAGGTTATCCAGAGGATATTCCTAAAAGCATTCCACATCATGAACAAGGTTTGGAAGTATTTTTGAATTGTCGTGGAGCAAAGCATAAAGTGCGACTCTTAAATGCTATTAATTCGAACGAGTATGTCGCTATGGCTGAACAACCCAAGGGAATTCCAGTTTTGGAACCAGTTAGGTCTATCACTATTTCTGCAAAAACTTCCACCGGAGAGATCATTCTATCCCAAGATCAGTATTATGCATATTTGTTGAAACCACCTATGTCTCAGATTCAAAAGGGACAAGGTCGAGCATTTTTGTTGAAATTCCTGTGGAATCAACAGGCTGGAAAACCGAATGTCTACGAAGTCGAATCGGAACTTACGGGTCATCTTAGGTTGACTGATAGATTCTTATGGGTTATTGGTCCCGATGGAAGGTTAGGCATCTATCCATTTTCAGTCTTGATTACGAAATCTCGTTTGTCTTGTGGTTCTTTAATTAAGACGGTACCTAGTGCAGTTTTTGAACCGAGTTCCCAAGATTACATCGACGCTAGTTCTTATGTCTACAAAGAGGAACTTAGAATATCTAGGATTGATGAACAGCAAGAAGGTTCCTTACGGGTTGAACAGAACGAGGTATATGAAGAGCCAGAACGGGTTCAAGAGGAAATTCCATTGATTGTTCCCGTAGTACCTCAAGAGGAGACGGAATACGTGCGTACAGAAAGGGAAAAGATCATTCAGCAGGTTTTAGATCCGGAACCTAGAATTCCCCCTGCTTCAGAACCTGAAGAAGTTGATGTTGGAGACTTTACTTGGTTACAGCGTGATCAATTGGAAGCTCATGCACTTATTAAGGCAATTCCAAATTTTCAACAGTGGTTAAGTGAAAGACCGTTATATACGCGGAACGAACAGGAAGACGTGACGGCACCTTTGAGTAAGGACGTTTATATTCAATGGCTGAATGAAAAGCTTTCTCAGCATACTTTTCGTGAAGTTCTTATTATCTGTAAAGCCATTAGGTTAAATATGGATAGGAAATTTTTGGTTGACTTTGAAAATGTTTTTGCGCCTTTTCACATCTATGATAACATTGTCATGTCTCGCTTTCCTGTCAGTTGTGCTGAAAATGTGACGGTGTTTCATCCATTTTTGCAAGCTTTTCGCGATTAATTTCATGAGTTGTTTCATTTGGAATGCCGTAGTCTCATTGAACTACCATCGAATCAACTAGCAGTGTTTAAGAAGAAGATCTTGAAAGCTAATCCAATGTGGGAACCCTGTGATTTGGAAATTGACATGTCAGAACCTAAGCATTCTCATACCGGAGAGGAATTCCATAAGTTTACTGTCACTTTAACTTTTCCACCTATGAAGGATGAGCAAGGAAATCAGCATAAAGTTTTGAAGTTCGTTGGGACTGGTAACAGTCTACATGCAGCTACTGTGGTTATCTATCGTGAGCTTTTTCCGGAGATACGGAATTGGCCCCATCTCCTCCAACGAGGTTATAAGAGAACCATGTGGTTGCTTGGACGACTTAATACTAACAACATTGCGAATTGGAGAGCGATCAGAGATACTTATGCATTGTTCATTGAAACGGGACGAATTACAGGCTATCCAAAAGTTGAAAATCCATTTTCTGACACGCATGAGAAGGAATGTCTATATCTAGAACCGTTTTTCAGATATGTGTTTGAAGCTAGTTTCATGTATTCGCCTGACGGTGGTGTAACCTTATTGGACGAAACATTTAGATTTAGGTGTATGGAAACGGCTTATCAATATTGGAAGTGTAAATTGTTGAATCTACCTAATATGTGTCAATGGATCAAGAGCCGACATCTAATTTTGAATGGTGTTCAGATTAAGAAACGCGTGGATAAGTATCTAGAGGATTATCCCCATTTACAGCGTTTTTGGAAGTCTAGCTATCGACCATTATTAGCTTACCAGGCAGTTTTTGAGAAATTCTATCAAGAGCCGGAAACTAGAACTTTTGTTTTGAACAACTGTGAGAAGTTCTTTGCGAAATCTGCTAGACAACATCCATTCATGGGAACAGGTTGTGATGTTCGAGATCTTGAATCTAATTTCCCTTCGTGTCAAAGCGGTGAGAACTTTATTGGATGCATGTATCAGAACTTGCTTTTGTATTTCATGGTCGACGGTCCTTTAGACCTTGTTAATCAGCAGAATCGACTAGTTCAAGGCCAAGAGACGTATCGTAGAAAGACTATCATTGGCAAACGAATGCAATTGGCAGCAAGAAGTTGGCTGGACGGCAAAAATGCACCGCCTTATTATGAAATGAGTCAAGGAGTAGTTATGCCACATTTTATTACGAAGCCTAAGATCGAGGATAAGTTTAGAGGACATCCAGAGGGAATTTATTGTCCAGCGGATCCCTATCAGACGTCTCAATATGGAGCGGAGTCTATGCCATATAATTCTAAAATTGAACATCATTTAATTCCGAAACGTTTAGCTTATTTTCCAGCGGCTTTGTTGTTGGCTAAGCAAACTAAGGCTGATATTCGTTTGAAGGATAGGCAATTTATGAGGAATCTTTTACCATTTGAAATTCCGTATCATGAACGACATAGTCGGTTTAATGTCCCTACGGGTGATCATTCTGTGGTTACTTTAAGATCAGCTTTTATGCCACCTAAATTTCGTTCTAGACGTAATCGGTTTATTCGTAAGAGCGTTAAGAATCCTAAATTCTTGCCTAAGTATTTTGGTTTGCCAACTTTGCGAAATCATTGTTCGTTGCCAAATATGCCATTGCCACGGCAACTGCCACCTACGAGATTGTTGGGTGAGCCTACACCTTTTGGTTTTCGACGTGAACATCGACCTAAGAGCAAGGGTGCTAAGATCAAAGCACGTGAGGAGTTTATACAAGCTGAATCGGTTCGCCTGGAATATACCAATTACAGTGCTGAACCGGGGCGCATTCGTAACATCGCGCCGGAGTAAAATTGGCCACTGGGTTTTCCATATCATACAAACGCACAGCCTGTATGTTTAACTTCTGGCTGGTGCGCGACTACCTTCACTATGTGCTGACTGTAGGTCACTACAATTAGTGTCTGTCGTGTACGGTAGTCAAGGTTACGTTATTCTTTTTGTTTTTCCAGTTTTTCTTTTTTCAAGTTACTACTTTTTGCTACATTACTACTACTTTTCGTATTTTCAGTAATTTTTTTTTGAAAGCTAACGTGTTACTATTTTTACTAAAGCTACGTTTTGTTGTTCACTTATTGGAATTTATTACGGAATTCTTGTACTCGTTGAAAAGCAAGCAATTATTTTGAAGCTACTTAGTTGTTTTGTTGTTGTTGTTGAAGCTAATTGCTTAAAGAGGCTTATATACTATGTTCAATAATTAAAACGCCTCATCTTACGTTTAATTTGAAGAATCTTTGCTTAGAAGTTTAGCTTGCTCATATAGTTATTCTGCAGTGTTTAATCAGTATTCTTCTTTTTGTTCGTTAGCTGGTATTTTTCTTGCATTAATCTTAAGGCATTCTATGCATAATCTACTTCATTTTTGTATTTTTTGTTTGTTGTTCTGTGAATATCAGTACTATGTGTGACAGCTTAGCCCATATCCTGAAAGCTGTAAAGTGCAAAACATAAAAGGCATCGAAAAGAGGCAAAAGAGGTCTATTAATGATAAACGAAAGACCATAAAATATGTGATGCCAGCACTTAGTAGTTTAGGGTTTAGATAGGACAGCTTTATTGATTATGCTTGTATTGTTTATTTTGACGGGCAAGCTAAGCGGAAGTTAATTTGGTGTTATTTGGTACTTTTTCTTTTGGTAATTTGGAAATATATAGTTAATTTTTGTTTTTGTTTTTATGGTTTTGTGTACAGATAGTTCGTTAGTTATTTGCTTTGTATTTTTGCTATTTAGTCGTTTCGTATCTAGTTGTAGTTTCTTATCTTTAATCTTTATCTTACACTTAAATTCAGCTGATTTGCCATTTCAAGGGTGTATAGTAGCTCTTATCTGTGTACAATTCTTTTCATTTTTCTATCTTGAACTAAGATTTTAAAGCTCGAAGAAACATGGTATACTGGGTGTAATTATGTGTTTTGTACTTAAGTAGAATCTTTACTTTTAATCTTTGGAGTGAAGCTTTAGTCATTTTGTAAAAAGATGATCTTTGTAAATCCTTTGAAAACTCTTTACTATCTTTCTCTTTTCTATCTTTCTATCTTTTCACTTTTGCTATTAGTTTAATCCCTAAAGAAGCTAAATTTTGGAAATTTTTAGGGTCTTTTTGTATGTTTAACCCCTTTTCTTTTTCAGCTTTACAGCTCTCTTTTGGTGCTTTCAACGGTGCTTTATTGCTCAACATCCTACCGATGAGTAATGCCATAAAATTATTGCCTCACCCCAGTATTTGCCATTTACAAAGAAAGACTTTTGAATTTAGCTTTTTGAATTTAGTCTTCTTGTAGTCTTTATATATGTACTTTAATTTTTGTCTTTAAATCTGTGTCTTTAATTTTTGCCTTATATTAATAATTTCTCTTTTTCTGTCATTCCATTGTTTGTTTTGTTTAGCTTGGAATTTCCTTTGTTGTGAATTTATGTTGTGATTTTCTGTCTTTGTCTTAGTCTTTAATTAATTGGTTTTCGTCAGGTTATTTGTTTGGTTTGTTGAATTCGTAGGCACTCATTCTTTTCGCCGGGGGATAGCTGATAGCCGATAAATGATTAGGTGTTAGTCGTTGATATGTGATGTGTTATCTTCTGTGTGGTTTGAGTTAGGAACTTTGAAAATTCTTATTTTCGCGCAAAGAAAATTGATTTATTTTTGTTTTTGAGTTAGGTTTGGTTTAGTTTAGGACTTTTGTGAAATTATTTTGACGTTTTCTAGTTCTTCTATTGTTCTTTTTAAATTACCATTTACTTCTTTGCTTTCTGGTGATTAAGTTAGGCCCAAGAGTTGAGTTAGGACGGAAAGCACTTTACATGGTAGTTTCTGTTCCTTCTCTATATTTCTCTTTACTTCTCTGTATTTCTGTTATTCCTGAGCATTGGCTCTTAGTCTGTACTTTTGTTGTTTTTAGTCTAATTTTGTATTCTTTATGTTCTATGTTAATCTTTTGAATTGTTAGCTTTAAGCTATATGTTACTTTATAAATACGCAGTTTAATGCCATGTGTAAAATCCATTTAACAGTATGTTGTATGTGTTATATATTAATCTTCTTTTTGTACTGTTGTAAAGGATATTTTTGTTGTATTTAGAGGAACTTTGAATTGTTGTAAAGGTAAATGTAGTGCGTTATTCTTTTGAACAGCTGTATAGTTATAAATGTAGTATTTACTCACTGTAAAGTCAGTTATTTACTGTACTGTTAGAGCTCTATAAACGTAATTGTAAGTGTGTTAGGTTTTGCGTGTAATTGTGGGATTTTGTGTGATTGTTGTGGTTTTTTATTCATAGTGGCTAAAGGATACTACTTTTTCATTTGTGGGTTCGTTTTCGACTATTTCTCTTGATTATTTTCTCTTTTCTAACTCTCTAAATTGAAATACTACTTCGCTTTAAAATGCTATCAACTTTGTTGTAATATTGAAGTATAATCCCCTATTTTTGGTTCTTAGCTCCTACTACTGAATTACCATTAGCTACCACTTTTCTACTATCTTTCTGAAAACTTTTATTCTTTGGTAAACTACTTGGTTTACTACTTGAAGTTCTTTTTGTTATCATGGGTAGTAAATGCGCCAGGACTTCTTATGGTTGCTTACTGGTCGCCCATGCTTGAAAGTACTTTTCTCTTAAATTTTACCAGCTTAAAATTCTTAGCAGTTATGGTAGCATCTCTCTCTTCTACTTGGAAATTTTATCAGGCGCTAAAATCTTTCGCCAGGGGATAATGTTAAATACTCGCTACGCGAAGAGTGTTTCACTATTCTTTCGAATGATTTCTTTATCACTACTGTGTAGAAACCTCGGTTTTGACCCTTTCGTTAATTAGCCAAATTAATCAATTAGTCCGTGTGTATTGTTCTTACGACGACGTGGTCGCCTGCGGGCTTAGTATTTCTTTGTATTATTACCTGCATTTGCTGTGTGTCCTTTATTGGTAAATTCTACAATAAATCATCTGTAAGTTACCACATTAAATCAATGAAGTCTACTTCTTTTAATTAGGGCAGGTTTAGTTATTTAGGTAGGGTCTAATTTCTCGATTTGGGTTGCACCCTAGGTTTACCTGCAATTGATACGCCTCTCTAATTACCGGTAAATATCGGACAGTTTGCCGGTAGTTAATACAGATATTCCATTGATTATGTTCACACTCGTCGCCACAAAATGTGGTGATCACACAATAGATTCGACAGCAAAACTGCTACTGACTACTCAATCAGCCAACTCAGAGGATCATAACGCACACCAAAAACCCTAACAAGTATATACGAATCCAATGCTACATATACCAATTACACTAAGGAAAAAAATTTTTGCGATATCGCTCAAACTTTGTCACATATCAGTGATTGGTTTCCTCCAAAATATTCTCGTTTTTTCACATATTTTCCGATTTTCACAGCGTTAACAGCAGTCTCGCAAGGTTGTTGATCTAGGGGATGGGGGATTTTCGTGCATGGGGTGGTAGAAGCTTGTTTAATTTTTCTCCCGGCTGTCTTGAAGCCGATGTCTTGAATTTTCTTGTGAACATAAAGGAGCCTTTAGGACTATTGTTCGGTATGCGCAACCTGCAAAACTGACTGAATACCCGCAGGTGCGGCACGACATTTACCATGCACCTCACCCACAAATTTGGCAATTGACATATTCCGTTGCTTTCCTACTCTGCCGTGGGCATCCGATTTTGCTTTCGAATTTCGCACACAGATGTCTCCTAATACTATAAATATATTTGTAATATTTGAAGTTTTTGAGGCCTTGTTGCATAAAAGCTAACAGTCTAACACTGTTAGACCGTTAAACTGTTAGACTGATATTAACAGTGTTGGACTTTTACATTGCATAATTATTTTTTTACTGTTAAAAAGACACTAATTTTAACAGTGTTTTATCAGTCCAAATAACAGTCTACACACCAAACAATAGGAATTTTATCAGTCCATTTAACAGTCTACACATAAATTAATAAGAATCCTATAGCCTGTTTAATGGTCTGCATATGTAATGGAATTTCTTATAAATATTAATCGTATAAATCTTAATCATATTTTATATAACAATTAAAGAAACTGTTTGTGACGTAAGAATTTTGTTCCTTTGGTTATGCTTTTGAGCAAGTTTAGAGTCTTGGTGATAATGCTACTGATCGGCTTTTTAGTAAAGAAAAGGTGAACCTTCAATATCTATCATAGCTAACCTAAAAAACTAAAGTTAGTATTCCGGTAATTTTGGTAATTCAAATTTCATGTTTTTGGTTTTTGCATGTTCCTGTATAACCAGACTTAGCCTTAAACTTTCCATAAATAGCCATCCTAGTCAAAATTGCTTGAAATTAGCAGCTTAATTTCAGTTTTAACAGACTCAAAAGTTTGTTAGACTGTTAGACCGTTTTTAACAGTCTGATATCAACAGTTTTGAGTTTTATGCAACAAACACAGTTAAAACAGTGTTAAAAGGACTGTTATAACACTGTTAACAAGTTGGCCCTAAAAGGGACAATATTCCGCTGTGGAGCCGGTACTCACCGCTGAAGGTGTAGCCATAGTTATATTAACTTTTTATCAAAATAGCAGCGTCAGGAAGATTATTGAGGACGATGACCATTAATTCCACTTTCTCCTGAATTAAATACTCCTTAATTATACCATTTAGTAACTAATTTCATTTGTGAAGTCTTGATGTAGCTACTTTGTCAACCACTTATCGTCTTTTAAATTCAGCATGTTGGCCATGATCACAATTTTCCAACAAAGTTCAAGCCAAACTAAGAAACTAAGGGCCTATTTCTTTAAAGATTAAAATGGACGGATTAAACGGATTAAAAATCAGCCGGATTAAAATTTTAATTGTTATTTCTTTAATGCTGGATTAAACGGATTAAAGGGATTATAATTAACTCGTTTAATCCGACCATTTTTAATCCGAGGATTAAACGAGTTTATTTTAATCCATTTAATCCGCCATTAAAGAAACAGCGATTAAAAATTTTAATCCGCTAACTTTTAATCCGTTTAATCCGCGTACTTGCACGAGGATTAAAAACTAGTTGAAAATGCAGGCGATGGATTAAACGGATTAAAATTAATCTTTAAAGAAACAGCGATTAAGCAGGTCGGATTAAAATTAACTGGTTGAGTTTTTAATCCCAAGTGTGAATAAAGAAACAGGATTAGATTAAAATTTTAATCCTAGATGTATTAAAGAAATAGGATTAAATTTAATCCGTTTAACTCGTTTAACTCCCTGGATTGAATTTTAATCCGTTTAATCCGAGGTGCTATTTCTTTAATGCGAATTAATTTTAATCTAATCCGTTTAATCTTTAAAGAAATAGGGCCTAAGAAACTTAAAAAGAGAAACCGATTTGAGCTGCTGTAACACAAAAATTACGCATTGACAGTCCAAAAGCGAACAAGTTTGCTAGCGCATTAATTCTACTCATATTGCCATTGTCTTCTTATTACTACAGCAAATACGAAACAATTACAGCAAGGTTGAAATTGAACGTTAAGCTCTACCGGTTTCAGAACCACTGCTCATAATGGCAGTCACGATCAGAGTGCTGCTCAAATCAAGATTACTAATTTGCATATCTAGTCAATCTACGTCAAATTTGCTGAAGGCTTTAGAACGGAAAGGGGGTATTGAAATGAAGTGAAGGAATTATGTAAGGACCCCTGTGCACCAAAATTCTTGAAATAGTTTAAAAACTTATAAAATTACGGAGAACTTAAGTTGTACAAATTTCAAAGAATTCCATTGAAAGGATTATTCATTAGGGCCCCCCATAACTAAAAAGACGCTAGCTCAAATGTAAAACATATGGGCGACTTCCGTTCAACTCCAAAGAGCATGTGCTTTGCATGGCTATAACCCGCAGTAATGATTCCGCCTCCAGGCGGAATAAAAACACTAACAGTCCTTTAACACTGTTGGGTTTTATGCAACGGAAAGCGCTGTTCAACTGTTAGTTTTGACTGTTAAAAGTTTTATGCAGCAGGGCTTTAGAACGGAAAGGGGGTTTTGAAATGAAATGAAGGAATGATGTAAGGAGAACCCCCTGTGCACCAAAATTCTTGAAAACAGTTTAACAAGCAGGCCCCTAAAAGGGGCATTATTCCTTCCAGGTGCCTGAGGGCCTTTTCATGAAAGGGTAGAGTAGAGTTAAAATTAACTCGATCCTATTCAAGAAAAGGTTAAACGAGTTAATTTTAACCCTGCGAGTTATGGAGAGCTAAAGTTTTCAACTCTGCATTGTTTCTTGAAAAGAGTTAAAATTAACTCGCTCTAGCTCTACCCACTTCAAGAATCACCGCAAGGGTTAAATATTTGCAGAGTTAAATTTAACTCTACCCATTTCACGTTAACACTTGTCTGTGTGAGTCGCTATCACTTGTATCAGTTGTCACTTGTACCAGTGCTATCACTTGTCCGTCTGTGTTAAATGTGCGGTCTTCTGTTGAAAAGAAAATAACAAAACCATTCCCCAGCCAAGTGGTTAGTGCCCAGGATACTTACGCTCGCTATTGGAACACCTATAGCTGTACTCATTTTGCATCTGTAATTTAGAAAAGATTGTCACAGCTAAGTTGGCTAAGTTGCTGATACTATCGCTTTTACAATTTTAATTGCGATAAGTAAATAGATGGTAAAATAAAACAAAATAAGTCGCTCTACAAATGGGTTTGATGACCTCACAAAATTAAATCTCACTATAAAACTGGTAAGGCCCATAATTTCTAGTAAGCCGACTTACCTGCTCCAGTTTAGATTTTCCAAAAATTTTATCCTGCCCGATGCTGCTTCTCAGTTTTCTCATGTAGCGTGTTTCTTCAAACTAATTTTGTTGGAAAGTATTACTCAAGATTCTAACCTAATTTGCATATTGAAATGCTCCAAAAAATTCCGTAAGCTAGGCCATGTGCTGAAGATAGGACCACAAATCTGTAAACCTCTATATACAACGTTGACGCAACATTTTCCGAAACAATGATTCCATCTCCAGACGGAATAACCATCTCCAGACGGAATAAAAACTTATAAAATTACGGAGAACTTAAGTTGTGCAAATTTCAATGAATTCCATCGACAGGATTATTCATTAGGGCCCCCCATGGCTAAAAAAGACGCTAGCTCAAATGTAAAACATATGGACGACTTCCGTTCAACTCCAAAGAGCATGTGCTTTGCTTGGCTAGAACCCGCAGTAATAATTCCGCCTCCAGGCGGAATAAAAACACTCTAACAGTCCCTTAACACTGTTGGGTTTTATGCAACGGAAAGCGCTGTTGAACTGTTAGTTTAGACTGTTAAAAGTTTTATGCAACAGGGCCCAGCAGTGAAAAGTAATGCATTGGTTCACATACAATTTTTGCTATCTGGTGGATGAAATCCTGAAATTTTGGCTTCCCGCCAAAAATTACAAATTTTCAAAATCATCGAATTGGCACAAAAAGTAAGCTTCTAAGATGAGAAAATTCCATCATAGTTTGCACATGCCAATTTTGAAAAGGTTTCCACAGTCACTCACATAATTAAGCAGCCACTAAAACCCCATTACAAAAAACTACACCCATCAAACTTAGCACATATTCAGGCTATAATTCTGGAAAACTTTCAGAAGATTTGGACCACTTTGGGGATTAGGCTCTAAACGGTGACAGGACATGTAGTAAAAATTTGACAATTTTTAAAGTTTCCCGCTGCAGTACTCCTGAACGAGAAACGTCTGTGAGCTGCAATTTGGTGTGTGCATTGACTGTGTCAATCATGTGTAATAATAATTGAATTGCAATCCACTGTGCGCAGCACGTAGCTGGAAAACTTTCAACTTTCAGGTGAAGTTTGAAGATTAACTTTCAGCTGCCTCAAAATGTTGCTAAATGTAATGCCATTTCAGATTAGGCACTGGTAACAGTTCAGCAGTGACACCTCACTTTGTTCTTCACATGTTTTTCAATCGCAGAACCAAGGAAGTCCTGAAGGATTTTATTAAAACTGACCTGTCAGCTTTAATTTCACACTTTGGCGGAAGTATCGGTGTTTGGGTGAGTTACAACCGAAAGACTGCTCCAGTGCAGAAGCAACTTTTAATTAACCCATTATATGTACATCCATTATATAAGCAATCACCTACATACTTTTAGTACTACTGAAACATTAAAACATTAGTACCTCAAGCTTGGTATCAGCAAAAACATCAGTTTCAGTTTTCACATTCCACTACTATATTGAGCTTATTAAGGGGGCAACGAATTTAACTAAAAGTTTGATGTCAGAAAGGCTAGCTAGTCTGTTGCGCATAGACGGCACCGCGTTCGACGCTAAATAGTATAACTTTGAAAAAGGTTCCGCACCCTGTAGCGTCCTGTGGAGCCTTCGAAACGTAATGCTGAACCGAAACTACTCATCATAACATGCATACAAGCTTCGTCTCGCCTTGCTCCTTTTGTGAATGGTACTGTGCCCAATTTTGCAAAAATGATCTACTCATATAAAGCTTTGCTATCATGCAAAAGACTCGTCAGACGCATTCTAGCAGCATCCTATCGAAAAAGATTCAGCAGATCAAACGCTATAAGCAGTAAAAAAGTGCGATAGTAAATTAACGGAAAGGTCAAAACACTCAAAACTTAGCGACACTTTAGCTCTATTAGAGCAAAACTAGACCTAGAACTAGTCAAAAGCTAGGATAGGTTATAGTCTGCAAATTTTACTAGGCCTTTGCCAAATTTTAAATTCAGACCCGCTATGTAAGGGAAGCAGGCATAGGAAAGACTGGTAAGCCTGCAACGGGAGTTCAGCTGATGGCCCTGTGGTGTAGTTGGTTAGCATGTCTGTTCCGGAGTCAGAAGGGCCGTGGTTCGAAACCCGGCTGGGCCAATTCTTTACTTTCAATGGCGAGTGAAAACCTGAACCTCCCTCTTCCCTTCTCTCTTCTAGGTCCTGGTTTCGTGGGTACAAGGGTGCCGGACGCCTCCCGTTCGGACTTGTCCTCGGTTTCCTCTTCTTGGTCCACCAGCCCTGGTTGAAGTGCTACATGTGTCGAGGCTGCCTCAGGACGAGGATTGTACTCCTGTCTCCGGTCCCCCAGTAGTTGCTTCTGGTTTTTGGATCTAAAGGGGTCTGGAACGTGTGTCGCGGGAGCACGGATCCCTTGGGCTCAGAATTCGCTGCGCTGGATGCGCTCTCGGTTCGATTCCGAGCTGAGTAAGCCGCGGGATGCGTCTTAAAGAAACCCGGCGGAGATGTAAGGGAAGCAGGCATAGGAAAGATTGATAAGCCTGATACGGGAGTTCCGCTTTTGGCCCTGTGGTGTAGTTGGTTAGCATGTCTGCTCCGGGGTCAGAAGGGTCGTGGTTCGAAACCAGGCTGGGCCAATTCTTTACTTTCAATGGTGAGTGTAAAGCTGAACCACCGTCTTCCCTTCTCTCTTCTAGGTCCTGTTCTGGGTGCCTGACGCCTCCCGTTTGAGCTTGTCCTCAGTTTCCTCTTCTTGGTCCACCAGCCCTGGTAGAAGCGCTACAGCTATTGATGGAAAAGGAAGCAACGCCCCAAAACAGGAATACCTTTATATTTACACCAAACAAAAGTCAACATTCGTAGCAATAAGAATTTGGTCAAATCGTTACTTCACCAGCGCTGAAATAATGATTTTTAAAAGAGCTCATTTGGAGCACCAATAATTGTCCTTTGGCGTCATACCAAAAAATGTGTTCATGTGATGTGCAGTTGATTCTTGCATCCTAAACTTCTTTAAGCTAACTAAATGTTAATGTTAGCTAAAATTGGGCAAAAAGTAACTCCCTCCGACAATGTCGTGCCAACCCGTTCGTGCCCCCTCCCTTAACTACGCACATCACAGAACTGAATAGTAGTAAAAGTACATGTTTAATTGTTTAATTAGGGAAACATACATCTTGATCTTTCCCTGTCAATCAACTTGGGAAAACCAGATGTTTTGCTCCGTGTTAACTAACCTATTATTGGATTGAATCTATCAACCATTGGTATGACCCATACTGTTGAATTTCAGCTGGGAATGTCAGTGATGAGTGTTGGACATACATGTGCTCTCGTGATAGAATTTGCTGTCACACATATGACGATACCAAAGTGTCTACGAAAACTGGAGACTTTTCACAAACTGATGACCGGTTTGAAGGAGCTGTTCGAGGCAAGAGCCCAAAAGAGCCGAAAGCAACAAGCACAGAATTTAACACAGCAGCAGCAGCAACAGCATTAGGTGTACCAACAAATTTATGAAGAGTAGGACACTGAGCGCTTTCTGATGTAGACTAAGCCTGCAATATGCTCGAACCATTAATGCCGAACTTTCGTGGAGAGTTCTGTTCACATCGTACTATATTGTCATTTGTCCAAACAGTCATTTCTAGAAATAAATGCTATAATTTTAGCTAGGAAGCTCGCGCAATAATACCTTTTATATTTTATACCTTTTATATTACTGTCTGTGAGAAATAGCCTTTTTAAAGAGCTAAAAATTATCTAGCTTTGTTCGAGCAATCTCTCAAAAATCAGGCATCCGGCAATAAAAAATAAATATGTTTAATGTGTGTGTAAAGAAAATGTTTTTGTGTTTATTGTAATATTAATTTAATTTAATTTAATGTTTATTTATTTATTTATTGTAATTGTAAATCTTTCTTTAATAAAACACGTCTTTTGTGTCTAGGCAGCCACGCTAGTAAATAATTAAATTTAAGTTTATAAAAATGTGCCCAAAAGAAGAAAAGGGCTAAGCAGTTCGAAAATGCCAAATCAAGGCCTTAAGATGGAAATCGACGAAAAATTTAATCTATGTGTAATCTGTGAACGATCTCTGGCTCAATTTCTATTGGTATCTTGCCCCTGACACCAGTTAATTAATGTTAACAATCAGCTTGACGAACTGTCATGAAATTGCGTATTAATGTTTGCATTACCAGAATTGCCCAAAAACAATTCTGGTTCATCAACAGCCAAGGGTGCACCTGTCTAGACTCAGTCTGTTCCTGGATCAGATAGAGACCACTGAACAGCCCGGATTTGCCAGTTCCCATGCATTCGAGAATGGGTGGATGATCAGCTTAACCTTGAAAAATCTGACTTGGAATTCAGCTATACATTATCAATTAATAATTAGCATTTGGTACTAGGCCCCGAGCCACTGCTTCGTCTTTTGGGGGTCAGCCGTTAGAATGCACAGCATGCACTTATTAGAACTGATATTTGAGAGCCTGCCAGCTGCCACGTTTTCTATCAGTTGATTGTACCCTTGATGCCGCTTTATACGGGAACCATGGGCGTATCCAGGGGAGAGGTTTTTGGGGTTGAAAACCCCTCCCTTTGGGCTGTCAGAAGGTAAGTTTTACCAATACTTCGTTACAAAGAGTATAAATATTTGTCAAAACCCCCTCTTTTTCAGTAAATTTTTGGCGAAACCCCCTCTTTTTCAAAATCCTGGCTACGCCCCTGCGGGCAGCATAGACAAAAATCTCAATCGTTAAGTAAAAAAATAAAAAACATTTCTGTTTGGTGGTATGGTTATGCTTTATGGTTTTTTCACTAGGCCTGGTTGGTACACGTTGTTCATTTTTATACTTCAGGTATTTATGATATAACTACGTGTGCGTCGGCTATCTCCATTACCTTTGCCTTTTAAACAGCCCCTTATCCATTTACATAACAGTTCAGCGTTAACATCGCTCTTGTGCACACTTTCTTATTATTTGAACTGTGAACTAGAGTCCTTCACTCAGGCCCGTCCCGGCCCGGCCCGCGGGCCGGGCGGGCTGGGCCGGCCCGCGTATTTAGAAAGTGCACATCTGCTACACGCATTGGAAACTGCACAGCGTCTACGCGCATCGTATTAGAAAGTGCAGAGCGTCTACGCGCAGCATTTCATAAGGCACATTTAGCCATTCAGGTATAAATGTAGATGGATAAAATATAGTTTGCATCTTGTCGTTACTTCTATAATACTGATTACTGATATAAATAGGAACGTACATAATTCATTCATATCTTCACTACAGCCCACAGCTGAAGACCAATGCAAGAAATAATGTTGATTTCAGTTCATTAATTAAATTTTGTTCATAATTGTATCAACTAATTTTAATAATGCTTTGAAGATTCAGTATGATCAGCGATCAGCATGACCCGCCAAAATAATTATTCATTATAATAGTTCGACTGAGATACAAAATTAACCCAAATTATATAACAAATAAAATTTCTTGAAAAACCAGAAATTTCGTAATGATTAATTATAGTCATTATTGTATTATTATTATTATTATTATTATTATTATTATTATTATTATTATTATTATTATTATTATTATTATTATTTAAGGTTTTACTTAGAAATAAAACATAAGATATCGGAAAGCTAGGTAATAAGATTAGAAATTAGCACTGATTTAAATTGTAGCTAAATTCTTTAATTTAATGTTTTCTTAAAGGTGGAAACCTAATGTGATTAGAAGTTAATATTGATTTAATTGAACTTAATCTTTATTAGCCTTTGTCCAATATCCAATGCATTGATTGCTGCATATGATTCTAAATCTATGATATAAAGAATAACTTTTAATTAATTTGAACATGTACCTTTTCCTTCTTAAATATTTGGGCTCTGATATAAAATTGTCAACGATTTAATTTATGCATTTTTACTTAGAAATAAAATCGTAAAATATTAGAAACCTTAGAAAGACTAGAAGTTGGCATTTGTTAAAGAATTTTTCTTTATTAAGATTTACCAGATGCGAAATAAGCAGTTTAATAAAACAATGATTTTAGAAAATCATTCAAATCTAGAAAATTTTATTCGTATATATTTAATACTAAATAATAAATTGAATACAATAATGACTATAATTAATCATTAAAAAATTTCTGGTTTTTCAAGAAATTTTATTTGTTTATTTAATTATTTATTTAATATTTATTTATTTTAATAAATTTGATTAAATTTTGTATCTCAGTCGAACTATAATGAATAATTATTTTGGCGGATCATGCTGATCATATTGCATCTTCAAAGCATGATTAGTTGATACAATAGTGAGCCAAATATAATTTATAAGCTGAAATCAACATTATTTCTTGCATTGGTCTTTAGCTGTAGGCTGTAGTGAAGATATGAATGAATTATGTACGTTCCTATTTATATCAGTAATCAGTATTATAGAAGTAACGACACGATGCAAAATATATTTTATCCATCTACATTTATACATGAATGGTAAATGTGCTTTATGAAATGCTGCGCGTAGACGCTCTGCACTTTCTAATACGATGCGCGTAGACGCTGTGCAGTTACCAATGCGCGTAGGAGATGTGCACACAGGTGGACAAGGGGTGGGAAAGGGGGGGGGGGGAAAATTTCCCCCCCCCCCTCGGCGAAGTCGCCCACAAGGGGTCGCGAAATTGCTCCCACAAGGGGTAAGAAAATTGGCCACAAGGGGTCAGAAACTTGCCCAAAAATTAGGTTTTACGACTAAAATTTCCAAAACTTTTCCGGCTTCGCCGGAATTTTTCACTTAAAATTACTATTTTTAGCTAAAAAACGTCCAAAAACGCGTTTTGGCTAAAAAATCGCTGTTTTTTGTTAAAAAATGGCAAAAATCGCTTAAAAATCGCTTAAAAATCGCTTTTAAAAGTACCCCTAAGAAAAATCGCTCTCACAAGGGGTACCCAAATTTGCTTCCACAAGGGTCAGTGAAATTTGACCTCCCGTTCAGGTATGGATGTGCATTTTCTAAAATGGTGCGCGTACACGCTGTGCACTTTCCAATGCGTGCCCAAACAATTTGGGAGCGGGCCGGGCCGGGCCGAGGAGAAAAAATTTGGGAGCGGGCCAGGCCGGGCCGTGCCGAATGCAAGAGCGGGCCGGGCTTCGGGCTGGGCCGACCAAGATTCACTACATTTCTTCTATCTTTATTGCCTTTTAATAATATAAAATTTGCTAAAAGTTCTCCAACCACATGCAGAATATTTCAGGTCTTTTATCATTTTAAATGACGACTTAATCTTTTATATTTTTCGGAAACCATTTAAGTATTGATTGCTTTCATGGTTTTGTTGAAAATAGTTGCGAAGTTCTAAGTTTCTAAATAGGTTCGTACTTCTTTTACGCATAATAATACGCCTAATAATAATAATCTTTTACGCCAATAATAATTTAATTTTGAACGAAAACTCTTGGACTTGGCTTGACTTCAAATTCGTTCGTCAAAGGGTTGTAGGGGGTTCAATTTGTTTGCTAAGTGTTTTAAAATTCTCATAACTTGAAGCCAAGATGTTGAGGAGAAAGGACGAGTACGCCGAAATCATATAATACAAAAACTTGACGAAAAATGTCAATATTAAGCTGTGTTTGCATACCAAAAAACTTGACTACAGTTTCAAACTTACGGGCCGGGCCGAGCCGGGCCTGAGTTGGAGCGGGCCGGGCCGGGCCGACCCAAAATTTTCACGGGCCGGGCCTGAAAATTTCGGCCCGTGAAGGTCTCTACTCTGAACTTATTTTGCTGAATTGTTTATTTGTTTATTGATACTTCCATTGCTTTGAATTTAACAGAAACAATCAAATATCCGATTAAACGGCCAGCTACCGTAAAAAATTCTTTAAAGATTTGTCTAAAAATACATAGGCAGTTTGATACAAAAGTTTCAAATATCGTATCCAAGCATCGACTGCTAAGATATCTCCTAATAGTGTCGAAAATAAGCTTGTTCAACTAGTTTGGATTCGAATTCCCTCATTGAGTGATCTATAGATTCAAAATAGATTCATTGAAATACGTGTGCCCCCCTCCCCATGTGACAAAAGATTTAGTGTACTGACACCGTCTTTATTCTTAGAATGAATTGACACGAAAGGTAGCGAGCTGTAACGGATCAAGGTTGGAATGGTCAACCTTTCCGTTGCTGGCGGTTGTAGCTAGGCTAGCTACCCGCTTGGCTTATCATAACATCATCATTTGTGGGCTGGGACACGTTTGCAAGTCACGTAGCTCCCCCAACGTGTATGCGTGGGATTGGGTGGGTTCCCCCCTCGTGACTTTGGGAGCTACGTGATTTGGGGGAAATTCTCACTAGGGGGCGCTCGTGGGAGGGTCCAACCCATACACTCGCTCCCCTATTCACTCTTGTTATTTCTGCCTTTGTGTACAGTCGCGTTTGCTCTACTATTCTCCCCCTTTATTACTGTGTAAATATTCTGTGTCTCTCCCTCAGCTCTCCCCAGAGCTTGGTACGTTGGCTGACCCCCGTCAGCCGCTGTAACTGTAAGTCTAGTTTATTTGTGTGTTTGTTTGTGTGACTGAGGGATCATCCCTGTATTTTATATTGTTGTTATTACTGTTATAACCAATAATTACTTGTTGTTCTATTCTTTATTAAAGTGTATTTAGTTAGGTTTGAGTCTTTCTGAGCTCCTGCTAGGTAGGTAGTTACATCTTGAGTGAGTGAGAGTGCGAGTCATCTCGCCCTTAGGATCGGACTATTTACTGCGTATATTGTCTGGCGAGGCTGTCCCGACCGTCTCCTGTAGTCGGTCTGTTATCCATCTGTGCCACGGTCTCCGCGTCCGCTACGTCAGGGCGTGGTAACGGTGTTAGTACGTAGGTTAAACTACTACCCCCGCTACATTAGGCTGCCAGGAGCTCAGGGATTTCTTGCCTGAACCCCTTCGTAAAATTTTTCAAACTTTTATTTATTTTTGTCTGAGTTTCGTTGGGGTTCCCCCCGTAGTTCTTCGCGTTCAGCGCACGAATTTTTCCAATTTTTCTTAGGTAGGTAAATCCCCCCTAGGGTCAAAAAATCGGAAAATTTTTTTCTCTAGGGTTTGACTGTTTGTATACGTGTATAACTGTGTACCTGGTTCTCCCCCACATTAGGCTCTAATATAGCATTTATTTTTGGGGTGAGTTAGTCTAAGGCTATTTTTGGGATTTGAGATAGGAATTTTTACCAAAGTTCGTACCTAATTAACAAATAATTTTGTTGTGATCATTTTTGTTTGTGTTGGTGATTTTGCTTGTCTAATCCCCTTCATTTTAGGTTAATTTTGGTAATTGTTTCTCTTTCAGGTCAAAAATAGTAATTTTGTACCACAATTTATATCAATTTGTTGTATTTTGTACTACTGTTTATATACGTATACATTAGTATTTTTTGGGGTACCTAAGAATATTTTTGGGTTGTACTAATTGTCATTTTCAAAAAGACCTTTTAGGAAAAGAAGAGAGTGCAACTCAAGATGGACACAAAGCGCGCAAGCTTACGCTTGAAAGAACGGGAACTACGTCACCAACCGTATTCGGTGACTGGACATCGTGGAGACTCCCATTTGGACTGTATGGGATGTCGGCCCTCCACGTCGAGAACGAATTCTGGGTCGTCCGACGACCGGGAACCGGTGCAGAGGATGCGCCCCCGGTCCAGTTCTGCCACTACAGCGGATCTGCGAAGGAAAAAGAGTGGCTGGGCATCGGGGACTGCTCGGAAAAGCAGTGCCCCTTCTCTGGATCCAACAATCTCCAGTTCTATGACCACATTATCTGAGCCGGAATCATCAGGAGTAGGTCCGTCATCGGACTCGGCCTTTGTGACAGCAGCATCAAGCCTGGTTTCTTTGGATGACAACCATTCTGATGGTCTAACTGCTCAGACACGAAGCTTCAATGACGAACTGAATAGGACATTGAGCTGGAAAGAACTTGGATTTGATCAGAGGGACTCTCCTCAGAGTTCTGAGTCGAGTCCCGGGGACCAGACCGTCATCGGTCTTGAGGAGCGCATGGACCTGGGTTCGTCCCCGGACCGTGGGCAGGCTCTACAAGAATCTGATGATGATATTGTGAAGTTTGACTATACTGATCTTAGTAAAAACGTTGCTGTCTGACTTTATTCCCTAGGGTAAGACTAAATTACAGGTAACAACAGTGGTGTGTGACGCTGGAGCAATGTTCGGCCTGACCAACTAGAAATCGATAGAAAGATTACAACGGTTTATTGTACTTTAAAACAAGAACTTGACGACAGAATTAGAGCAAAACATTAATTTGAAGGACGAGTATAAACTTTATCAAAACACAAAATACTGACAAAAACGCCCAGCCGGAGCCGACTATGCGACAGAAGTAACCTAACCAAAACTCACACCAATCTCCCCGATTCGGACCCAACCACTCGCTGTCAATCTTACACCCACACTGACTTTCAACCCAACCAATATGGTGGACTACTACAATTAGCTATCCGAACCTACGAATTTAGACCGGAGTAATACGAAATGATTGAACGTACATCAAATGGAATATCATTTTCACTTAGGCTTAAGATCTCGAGTATAATTTATATCTTTCCTGTCGGTGCTAACTTCACATAATACCCCCTCTTTTGGCCCCGGGCGGCCTCGGACGGGTCCACTAAGTTAGAAGACTTGGTAAAAAGTACGTTACTCACAGGTACCTTAGGTACTAGTAAAGGTAAAACTTTTGTAAAAATTACGTAAAAATAAAATGAGACAACTGCGGTGAACATACACCATACCACGGTTGAGCACACAACTTTTTAACATGCTAACCGGCATACACTCGTAACTTAATAAATAAAACTACTCGTAACTTAATCGAGACATTTTTGACAAACTACTGCAAAACTTACTTACCTACTTCAAAACGACCTACGTAAAATTGTAAATTCCCGCCCGAGTACACCCAGGTACCAAAAGAGTAGGGAGCACCGACAGGAAACAGTAGCAAAACAAAAACAACACCCTATTATAAATATGAAAACTATGGTATATAATTACGACAAATATGTAAACGTAAATATGGCAAAAACTATTATGCATAAGACAAGCGACAAAAGAATCAAAAAATTGTACATGAATTATAGCAGCCAATATTGGAATGAAGTAGTAAAGA
>JASAND010015152.1:0-25390 GCA_030248195.1 Trissonchulus latispiculum | reverse complement strand
GGGGAAAGAGAAGAGTAGAGGGAAGAAACTTTTAAAAATATGAAACTGTTAGCTATGTCAGCTGTAGAGACCTTCACTCAGGCCCGTCTGCCCGGCCCGGCCCGGCCCGCTCGGCCCGCGGACCGGGCCGGGCGGGGCCGAGGAGAAAAAATTTGGGAGCGGGCCGGGCCGAGTGCAAGAGCGGGCCGGGTTTCGGGTCGGGCCGACCAAGATTCATTACATTTCTTCTATATTTATTTCCATTTAATAATATATATTTGCTAAACGTTCTCAACCACATGCAGAAATATTTGTGGTCTTTTATTATTTAAATAACGACTTAATCTTTTACATTTTTCAGAAACTATATAAATGCTGATTACTTTCATGGTTTTGTTAAAAACAGTTGCCAATTTCTAAGTTTCTAAATTGGTTTGTACTTCTTTTACACATTTATGCAATAATTTGGGGCCAATAATTATTTAATTTTGAAAGAAAACTCTTGGATTTGGCTTCACTTCAAATTCGTTCGTCAAAGGGTTGTAGGGAGCTCCCTTCGTTTGCTAAGTGTTTTAACTTTCTCATAACTTGAAGCCAAGGTGTTGGGGAGAAAGGACAAGTGCGCCGAAATCATATAATACAAAAACTTGACGAAAAATGTCAATGTTACACTGTTTTTGCATACCAAAAAAGTTGACTATAGCTTTAAACTTACGGGCCGGGCCGGGCCTGAGCTGGAGCGGGCCGTGCCGGGCCGGGCCGAGGTCGAAATTTTTTGAAGCGGGCCGGGCCGGGCCGGGCCGCGTATTTAGAAAGTGCACCCGGTCTACGCGCATTAGAAAATGCATACTGCCACCGCGCGCTGGCTTAGAAACTGCACCCCTTCTACGCGCATTGGTAAGTGCACACTGCCTACGCTCGTTGACTTGGAAAGTGCACCCTTTTTATGCACATTACTTGGATATCGGAATTTACGCTACCGTAATCCTAACTAACTACTTGAATACCCTAATTCGTGTCCTTACAAAATCATTAAATATTTTTATTTCTTCTGTCAGGAACAAATTTCTTTTTCTTATCAATGCAAGCAGAGTATCATACTAATGTATTGTAACAGGTACAAACAGTTTTGTCTATGTAGACACCGATACAGAAATAAACAGCAGTAATAAAATGAAGCAGAAAAAACTATTCTAAACTGTAAATAACAACTTGACGATGACAACAGCTATAACAACTATGACTTTGTACCATTAGCGACCAGAACAAAACATGACTGTAAAAAACAAATGAGACTAGGCAGGTTATTGGAATGAGCAGTTAAGTTGATCAAAATAACAAGCAAATCAATGAGATTTGGCAGGAGGAACATTTTTCTTGACTGTTTTACCTAAATTGTGCAATCGTTTGACTGGTCTGATTGCACTATTTTGAGATCTTCTTCCACCAGACATCCTTTTGACACCATGATACGAAGAGATTCTGCGGGCCCGAGCAGTCGGTTGAACCATGATGACTGATCTGCCTCGCGCTGGCAGACCAGTACTACCTCCTGCAGACAGGAGAAATCTGACGTATTGACTGGCAGTAGAGATTTTTGACAATCGGGCTAGATGCTTTCTTAAGGTGGTGATTCCTTTTGGGCACATATTGTTGATTGACAGTTTAAATCAAGATGAAATTTGATGAAACTTCCCAAAATAAGTTCTTTTAGCATTCTAACACCCTCCGCGCAATCCGGCTTCAAAAATTCGACGTCTCCGTTCAGGGTGGCTTTTGTCAATTTTTGACAGTTAGGCAGCTGCTGCAGAGCTATGATTATATTAATTCGAAAGATCTTGTTGAGCTCTACATTTTTGCTTTTTGAAGTACCTTTCTAGCTTTTCTCTATCGTGAGATATAGTCGATTTTCCTATTTTGGCGTTGAAAACTTGTCATTTTTGCAGAAATCAAATAATCCGCCATTTCTTGCGCTACGTAAGCCGTAAAATTGAACTACGGGTGTCAATTTGAAGGTCTCGTCGATACCGATTATCCGTGACAGTATAATCTTCTAACTGCTACCCCGTACGCTGCTATCATAGAAATTGTAGTTTTTGCAAAAACACGACCAAATTTTTTCCAGCGATTGTGGAGCATTTACTATGCAAGCTACATGGTTGCCACTTACTGGACGTGTTCTACACTAAAATACCCAGGGACCCTTTTTTAGTTGTCCCGATTGCTTCTTTCTAGCTACAATTGTCGCTTGCCAAAGTTGGGAAAAGTAGGTAAAATCCAGGTTGTGCATACATTTTAGCTAATTTCTTTACAACGAAGAGCGGTTTCATAATAACTAAAAAAGGGTCCCCAGCTATTTGATAGTGGAATCGAATGATGTGGCCGATGCCTCACGAAAAAATTTACTTTAGTATGCAAAAAATCTGGAAAATTAAATTATCTCGAAAATGCAGTAAAATAATCTCCAAGAACTAAAGTTAGTTTCGTTGTATTCATTAGAAAGAGCAAATGTATCGCTGCATTTTGATGTAAAAATGGCTTCTTAACGCCAAGTAATGAATGAGTAATAATGGTGCAAACTTTAGGTGACCAAAGGGAATCACCACCTTAAGGCATACTTAACGGTATAAATAGATAATATAAACAGAAATAAATAGAATAGAACAGAAATAGGCCATCAAAAATGTTCAACATCGAAATCATCATTTGAATTAAACTTAATCAGTTTCTGAATCTCAAATTTAAATTCTGAAGGTAATAATTTTACTAATGTACTTAAAGCGACTGCAGTGGCCATCCTGCAAATAAATAAAGCATAAAGTGGTAAGCAAAAGATGTGAGTTTATATTGAACTAACGATAAGTCGAATCGAAAAACGGATTTCAGATAACTGCTCTGCGATCCAGAAAACCCTTATATGGTACTTTTCTGCAAACTTGGCGACAAAAAATATTCCCATGGTCCCGCCCGCCCCCGCCCCTTCCGAATCGTAAAAATAGAATTTGGCGACATCAAAAAGCTTTGCTCTATCTGAACTAAGCGTTGTGGAAAACATGTCCACACCAGATGTTACCTCGATTGGTCGAATTTTATAAATTTTAGCACTGGGGTGGGGGGTCAAATGAAAGACCCACCAAATAATCCCATATCCCCTGTAAAATCCAAAAACGCCCTAGTCTGCTGCAATAAAAACCCTACGACGGTTTTAAAAAATGGAGGTAAACACGGTCGTTTTATAATCAGCAAGGAAACGGAATATTAACTTTACTAATTAAGTTCTAATCACAAAATTACTTTATCATCAAAACACAAATCCAGCACCTAAACTTATTTTAAGAAAAGTAAAATAACTGTGGTAAACTTTTACTATAGACTTTAACGACACTGAAAATTGCTATGTACTTAGAAGATGTTCATAATAAGACGCGAACACTGCCTAAACCGGTTTAGAGTGACCAACGACACTAAAAATCGATACACTTTAGCATTGTTCATATATAGTGGTATATATGTTGTAGTTGGGTTTATGTATTATATATTGCTGAAAATGGGCAGGCAACAAGCAATGTGCGTAGCAGGGGTGCACTTTCCAAGTCAACGAGCGTAGGCAGTGTGCAGTTTCCAATGCGCGTAAAAGGGGTGCAGTTTCTAAGCCAGCGCGCGGTGGCAGTATGCACTTTCCAATGCGCGTAGACCGAGTGCACTTTCTACATACGCGGCCGGGCCGACCCAAAATTTTCACGGGCCGGGCCTGGTCGGGCCTGAAAATTTCGGCCCGTGAAGGTATCTAGTCAGCTGTACTTGCACAATAAACTGGAGAAATTTCACAATGTGCTGTGCAGCAATTTTTTATATGTTTGGCAGTTTTAAAATAATCTTCCTGGTGAAAGTTTTATCCGTGCCTTCACAATGATAAAAGTGAATTTTGTAGTCAGAACGATTAATTGTAACAGTCTGTAGACACGGTGAAAACCATTTGAATCTGCATTTCATTGCATCTGCTGGTGAGCCAGATTACAAACGAAATTAAGTACTTATTGTCCACTACGTTGTTCCGAATGACTGAACAAGGGAATGCTAAGACGCGTGGAGACTGGAAGGAAAGTTCGTCTATTGAGTTCAATAAACTAATGGAAACACTAAAGGGCTGAAGAGCGATAGGCCACACACTGTGACGGTAACCAAAAGACTTCTGAAACTTCTTGTCCGCACGCGTGAACTGAGAATGCCTCCAACCAGAGATGGATATATTATTAATGCTTCCAAATTCGTCCATTTTGTATAGATTGGTCGGTGACGATGTTGTATCATGCAATTGACTGTGTACCTTTACAACGTTGTTTTTGTTTGTTTTTAATTTGATTTATAGATTCTAACCAAACTTTATTATTCAATGTTTTAGTTGTGATGCTGACGAAGAATCATTGCTTAATGGCTTAGGAACTTGTGCTGCTCAAGACAGCACATTGGAAAGCATGGCAAATATGTGCAACTGCTACAAGGACGCTTTCAAGTTAGTACTTTTCCTTGTCAAACTCATCATGCTCAGTGTGCCATGCAGTTCCTCTTTGCATATGTTTTTCTGGAGTTAATTCATTCTACTCACTGTAGGGGTTTTTGTGTCTTGAACTGTTGAACTGAACCAATCCATTTTGTTTCAGAGTGCAAGACTTTGATTGCGCTGAGCTTGTTGGGAAAGCTGTTGAGCAGTTTCAGTAATGTATAAATGAATACAGTTGTATTTCCATTTACTTATATTATTCTTGCTTCACGCACAGTATATAATGACAAATAAAGCTAAGGGGGACATGCACTTTGAGTAGCACAGCGCGGCCAGAAGGCAAATCTTAGAAATCAAATGCTTTGCAAAATAGGTGTAGTGAAGAGAAATAGCCGGATAAACTAAAGCAAAATCAAAATGGATGGAAGTTTTCTTCCAAAATATGGGCTTAATGACCGTTGCATTTCTCTGAGCAATTATCAATTACCTGATTAAAAAGTTGGCTTCTAAAACGGACTTATTTCGTCAAGGGGCCATAGTATAGCTTTCAACCGAGCTAAGTAAAAACCCAGCATCGATAATCAAATAATATTTTTTGAAAATCAATAGATTGACAACTGACAATTAAGCATCAGTGTAGATGCTACTGGACAAAACTTCTTCAAGGATCGTATGCCTGCCCAGATTGCATCTACTTGAAAGTCAATCATAACAGATAACTTAAGGTGGTGGTATCGTTTACCGCACCAGTGTAGACTGAAAAATATGTAATGGCATACCTTTATATTTGACCTCTTTAAAGCAAACCAAAGACTTGCATATTCCCAGAAAGTGTAGCTTTCATTGTTGGGCGGTAACTCACAAATTGAAAAAATTAAAATAAAATTTTGAACAAGAAGTACTTTCGATTAAATTACGTTAGAGAGCTGAAATTTCATATGCGGAGACAGGAATATCTTGCCGAGGGTCATTTTTAAGCATTTTAGTTACTGTTTAGCATGTCGAGAGAAAACTACTAAAACGCACATTTTTGCCATTTTTCAAAATTCAACAAGCGATATCTCAGTTGTTCTTGACTCAAACGGAAAGCTAGTAAAATGACCCTGCAATAGGTTTTTGGTCAATTCGTACGCCAAATTTGAAAACACAATATTACTCGAAGTATGAGAAAACCTTGTTTAAAACATAAATTTCCTTCAGTACTTAACGATCAATGCAATTGGTGCTTAGCTAACTGCTGGTTTGCCATTACAAAATCGCAGTGACCAAAAAGAATTGTTGATTTTGTTATCGTAAAATAGTGAAACAAACTGTTGAGGGAGGACGAAAACGGGTGGGGAGGTGATATTTATTTCCATATAGGTTTATAGACGCTTTGGAAATCGCGGTTGGGACGAATAACGTTATTTTATTTGTACTCCCCCCCCCCTTCGCAATTTTACTTCCCCCGGCACTCATCACGCCTAGAATATGTCTGAATATTGCTATTATGGATTACTTTAAGTTGCCAGATATCCTCAGTCATCAACTATGTGTAATGGAATTGGTAAAATCTAAAACTAAAATCTGTCTAAATTGAGTAAAACATGGCTAGGACTTGTGGAATCGGTGAAGAGGAATCTCCCTGCCATGGATTTGCGAAGAGGATCAACAATTATCACTATGGAAAGTAATTAATAAATGATGTCCAAGCAATAACTGTATGAATTGTCTTGTGTTTGCCAAGCCGGAGTTGTCTAGTACTCAATATTGAGGGAAATTCTTAAATAGGGATTAAGGTTTGCACTCAATTAGGTTAGAAATCATAGTCGCATTGATAATTTTAAGTGTAATTAAGCTTAAACATCATTAAATTACTAACAATACTAATCTAGAAGTTGTTGGCGAAAGGTTAATTCGGTCACCTATTCCCTAATGACCGGAGTTGTCACTCCACCCTACTTTAACTAGCAATGTCTTAACAAAATCTAAAGGATCTTAGAGGAAATTAGTGCGTTGTCACTCCCCACGAAGGAAAATACTCATAATTTGACCAATCTTAAGCGTTTTAATGAGTTGTCACTCATAACTTGAGTCAAGAATGTCCTTTCTTCACCACTTTGCACGTTTTTCATTAACTAAACATGAATTAACAGGAAGTCATTGACTTTTAATAGGCAATTACACGCTTAATCAGCCGAAAATTGGTCATCAAAGTACCGATAAAGTGGAAATTTACGCAAAAAAACGATGAATATTGGAAGATGGTTCGGTTTTAGGTAGAAACCAGCTAAGTACGCAGTTACCTAGGCTTAATTAGGGTTAGTTAGTACTAATTAGGTGATAATTAATTAATTTTAACAATTTTGGGTCGAAACATGACTTGGGCTCATCTGAAAGAGAATTTGACGCTGATTCCGAAAATCCAAACCCGACCTCCTAACTCCCAAAATTAAGAAAGTTATAAACAAAAAGGGGTTTTTTAAAAAGGGTTACATTTTGATGGTGTAATTTTAACGTTCTAGAACAAAAAGGCGTTCTAGAACGTCTTTCCTTTTTGGTTTGACTTAAGTCAAACCCCTTCTTTTCGTTTCTTTCATCCTCCTGTTGGGCCTCTCTCTTCTAGGACCCAACAGTTGTCTTCCCCTTGAGACTTGGCCGAAGACAAAGCCAACAAGGAGGAAAAGGGAAATCAGTGCGTCTTTTGGTCCAAGTAGTGTTAAGAAGGGGGCCGTTGGCCTCCATTAATAATAAAATGTAAAGTAAACAGTAGCTAGGTACACGTACGTACTTATATGGAGTATGTTTATGTAATTTGTGTGTTCAAATAAATTATGTAGCTTTTGTAATAATTAGACAAAGTTTGGAAATTTTAGTAAATTCTCCCGCTGGTTACGTTTACATGTTAAAGAAAAGTTCCCAAAATTCTACCAAGTTTTAGGGCCAGGGATCCATCAAAAAAGGGTCAGTTGGAGGGCAATAATTCTAAAAGCTCATTAATATTGACCCTCGGCGGTCAGCTGGCCCGCCTCGCCGCTGCGCCCCATGTGTAAAAGGTGGCAAGCTTCTGGAAGCTTCCAGAACCTTCCAGAAGCTTCGCCTCAAAATCAAAAGAAAATCCGCCTCTAAAGTCACTAATGACCTGTCATCGGGCTGCCAGCAAAACTGTCAGCCCGACCCCAAAATTTTCTTTCTAATCAGTGTTCGTTTGAGTGCGACCGAGAGCGGTTGCTTTCCCCCCTCCCTTCTAGTGCGCTCTCCAGTGCAGTTGTTGCCTGCATGGGGGCTAAAGTGCACTCTCCCTGGTTAGGTGAAGAAATGTAGGGACTTTTCTGACCTTCGGGTCAGAAAAGAAATTGAGAAATACAACGAACACTACAGAACTAGGGCCATATAGGTTTGTTATACCTGGCCAGGACCTGCCATGAGGACAAAATCCTAGGAAAATCAACGGCCCTTTTGGCCATTTTCTGTGTATATTGAGGCCTTTTGGCCATTTTTAATGTGTGATGCTTTTTGGGTCTTCGGACCAAATTTTTCTACACTTTATAAGGCCAACGAACCAATTTTTCATCTGTATTTTGGGCCAGTGAGCCCCACTTTTCTCAGTATCCTGGGCCTAAGGCCTATTTTACTTTCTCTAGCATGTGTGGGGCCTTGAGCCACTTTTCAGTTCTTTTGCTTTAAACCATTACTAATATTATTTTATCATTTTAATGAAAGGGACAGCTCATGTAAACCCCTCCTGTTCGATGGAGGTCTTGAGAATTGTCCCTACTTTTGTTTTTCTGTTTTTATAGCCGACGCTCTTCTGCTATTGAGGTTTGCTGACCTCCGCCCCTCATTATTCTGTTTTATTTAGTATCCTTTTATTTGTACTTTTCGGTCAAGCCACGACCAACATTTTTACCACGCTTATAAGGCTCGTTGGCCAGTAAAGTCGGGGTTTTGATGTAGAATACGGGATTATTAAGTGGGGACCCCGCCCCTGAGTCTGAGCTAGAGGGTCCCTTTGCTACGACCCTAGAATGTTAAGCTAGTAATAGGAATTATTACCCCACAGCCGGCAACTAGGAGTTGCCGGCCTTATCGTTTTGTCACGGCTTTGTTAAGCCCAAAAAGTCATTGTCTGTAATTTGTAATCGTTTGTCGTAGGTCGGTATGAAAATTAACAAGTTGTCCAAAGTGAAGAAAAAGAGTTTGCAAATGAAGTCCTAAAATAACCGCTTGTCCTATAATCCCTCGGTTTCTAATAATTAATAATCAAGCGTTTCACGGGGAATGACCGGCTTCCCCATTAATTAATTTAATTGCTGACAGTAGCTTTGTTTTTAGTAATGATTGCTTGGCAATCATTACTCACGTGGCTTTCACAAAGTTTTAAAAGTTCTTCAAAGTTCTCAAACTTCTACGCTAAAAGTCGAGTTTTAGGACTCTAAAACTCGCAACAAAACTTTTATTAAATCTTGTTAAAGTAATGGCTAATAATTACGTAAAATAAGTACTTAAGGCCCCATAAACGATCCACATAAAATTAGATTTAGGGTGCGTGAATTACCCCTAGGTGTGTGTGTACGTGTGTGTGATTGAGATTAGTTAGATAAGTACCTACTTAAGAGGTTACATGTTTGTGAGCGTGTGTGTGTGTGTGTGAGATTGTATGAATGACATTGTATGGTAGGCGCGACTGGTATGAATGACTGTAAGTTGTTGGTATGAGTGTATGCTAGTCTAACTGTCGTGTAGAAGATGTTTATATGTTATGCGAATGTTGCCTGACTGTCGTGTGAATGAGGATCAAGTGTCTACCTAGTTGTGCAAGCATTGTATGACGGATGCTTAACTTAGTAATAGGATTGCGATTAGTGAGCGCTAGTAGTCAGAAAGGGTGTAGGTGCTGTGTGTGTGTGCGTAGGATGTGATAGAATAAGTGATTGCTCCTAAGTGTAACGACCATCTGTGTATAATTGTGTGAAGCACTAGAATTAGTTAGGATTCCTATAGTATGCAGGAAAATAATAATAGCTAAGGTAATTCTAAGCCTCGTATGCGTGTTCAGATGTCTATAAATGTGTGATTATGTGAGAAAAAGTAGGCTTAGGCTCAGTTAAGTGAATAGGCAAGTGAGACTAAGGATCTAGGGTCACGGGGACCCCGCATTAGGTCCTTATCAGTTGGAAAAGGGACATCCTCGATTCGTCCGCGTAGGTCACTCTTTGTCAAGAGTGCGGACGAATCGCATGAAGGAAATCCCGCCAGCCATCGGTTTCCTGCAAAACAAATTAACATATTTTCCGCCTAAAATTCATTATGTTCGCAATTTCCGCATGAAAACTACTACATAAGACCAGTAAGGAAGGTAGTCCTTAATCCTTAGCATAGGTTCGGTTAGTTTGAACTTAATACGCATTATTACCACCAATTATGGTCAAACTAACCATATTAAGAGTATACTTCATTCCTAATAGCGACCGACGTTGTCGTCTTTAGTTTAAGACAGGTACATGTGGTCATTGCCAATTTTAGTTAGTTCAGTCATATTCAACGTAAATTTCGTCCTTAATTATGACCGCAAGGACGGTCTGGCACCATTTCATGACAGTGCCCGTGTTTAAGAATAAATCTAGCAAAACCCTGTCTCATAACAATTCAGCAAGGATGGAAGCGTAACCCTGCTCAGTCAATAACCTTTACAAATGAGGGTTATCACAACCTTTCATAAATGGCAATAACCAGCATCAGTAAACTGGTAAGTTTAGCTAATATTAAATAGTAATCATTACTGTACCTGGAACGTGCAAAAGAACAACTAGTTACGTAGGTATTAGGGATAGCTACTGGAACCATCTTCCGATAATGGCAAAGTTAACAAAGTGCACAAGTCTAATCAGTTTCCGAAGTTCAATATCTGTTAAAACAGGAAGTTGTTACCTTCCTCTTTTAGGGCCCGGGAAAACGGAGGCCTTAATCTCACTTACTACATGTTTAATCACGCTTGAACAAAGTAGCTATACGCGTTTCAAAAACAATTAGTATCCGCCTGTTTCGAAAGGGCTCAAAATAACCGTAATCTCACGCTCCCAGTTTGGGTTGCATTGAAACAAGAGGTACAAGGCGAAATCATGTCGTAATGGCAATTTCTTGCACAAGAGTGCAAGAAATTGTGCGAAAAATGGTATTTCGCCTTAAAATTAACTCTCAATGCAGCGATATTGTTAAACTGCACCAAGTCACGATATTCTTGCTAAACTTTTAAGTTTTCACAACAAAGTCAAGTTTACAAGTCTAATTCTTGTTCAGAAAGCCAAAGATGTGAGTAATGGTTGCTGGGTTCGAATCCCGCACCTATAACTTGTACTAATGGGTTTTAACCCATTTGATTCAGGTGCGGACGAGAACAGATCTCCTGCCTGAATTAGCCGAATTCTGCCTCTGGATAATCAGTTGAGGATCGTGCACTGTCAGCCCTGTATTGTGATTATTAGTGTTGGAAGGCCGAAGAGCCAGTGTTAATCAGTTGGAATCGGATCTATTGTGGAACTCAGATACTATTTGGACCTCAGAGTAGGAGTAGGTATTCTTGCTGAGTCAGAGATTGACATAGACTTTTGCAGGCAGAGACGGTTTGGGAATTGCACTGAATCATCTGTGGGACCTTAAACCTAGCAAAGTGAACTGGACCTAGTTTTCTGCTACTCTAAAATAATTCTTTCCTTCTTACCTCGAAAGATGAACCTTTTTGAACTAATCGTCAGCCTCATCGAAGGGGTTATCACCCCTTGTTTCTGGTCTAACTAATCAGTGGTAGTTACAAGTCAATCGGAAGTAGAAGACATAAAGAAGAGATTAAATATAAACCTACCTTGTACTAACACCATAACTGTTCCCAGGGAACTCCCAACCGGACCGACCCTTGCGTTGTCCCCCCAGGTGACCGAACAGCATCCGAAAGTGCTATTGTTACTGGCATTTCGGGCTCACCCACAGACCGGAAATCTTGTGCTACTAACCACTTTAATCTAGTTAATTTTACCTTTTCTGTAGTTGTTATTATTATCATACTGTTGTCCTTGGTAAGGAGGACGGATAAAGAGTTTTAACTTAAAGCACGCGCACAAGCATATAGGGACCGCACAGTAGAGTTTAGTGGTAGATTACGATAAGAGAAAGAAAGAGAGAATCAGTCGGTCGAGTTAAAGAGTCAAGACCTTGTCCCTACAATAATTACTAATTTGGGTAAACTGAGTACTGGCAACTCTGGCAAACCACTGTGCCGTTTGCTGTTAACTGTATACCTGTATTGTAAGTTGCCGATTGCACTGTTTGCGGTAGTATTATTAGTTGTTCGCGTGTATCCACAATTGTTCGTATTATAATAAGCCTTGCTGTTTGTATCAATAAATTGCCGTGCCTTATAGTCTGTCGCATTAACTAAGGCACCTATCCTGATCAATACTCTGGAGCCATATCGGACCCCTGAACAAGTAAGTAGTTATAGTCAGACCCCTTGGACCCTACAAAGACAGCGTGACTCCGGATCTTGATTTGTCAATCAGGGTTCATCAACTAGAGTTCATTGTTACTGAACCGGATTGTCCTCTGGAAAGCAAGTGCCGACCCCGCTTGCTGACGACATCAACGGAGCCTGACCCCTACCTAAACGAACTCACGATCAAGACCCCACCCAGGTTGGCTGCAGGGAATTCTCAGTTTTGGACACACCACCTTCTGAGAATCCGGTGCCTAAGTTTATCATTACCGATAAACGCGCTGACCTTCCGTGCCTTGAAGTGGTTGTGACCCCAAGCCTGTGTCTTGTTAGACCAAAACGGACCCGAATCCTGCCGAAAGAAGTTGGAACCAAATCCTAGCCACTTCATTACATATGCAGGAATAAGTGACATTAAGAGAAAGAAATGGCATTTTCTGGTAAATCTCGATTTTTCGGCTAGTAGATATGTCTGCAACCTGTCCGCTCACCGAAAGTAGTCTGGTTCGAGCTTAAAATTAAAAAACTTAAAATTTTTGTATTTTTTACAGTTTCTAGTCTGGGTTGTGTCTACTTATATTAGTAATGGCTAACAACATCGAAAACCAGTTAAAATTGAAAAACTCAGCATAACAATGTTTTGTCAAATATGGAATCGTGGTCAAAATAAAATTTTTTTCATACACAACAGTTTTATCAGCACGATTGGGAACCCTAGTAAGGTTGTTAAGCGATATTTCTGGTAATTGGGATTATATGCTATAAAGTTAGCCTTCAATACCAGCACCTTAATGTGGTGGTATCCTTTTTGCCGTGCTTTTGTGGTGATTTTTTTGAAACGCTATAATTTTCGCAATTTTGGAATTTTTAAAGAGCTTTATATATCATTTTAAATCTTGTTATCTGCACATTCACCAGCTTAGGAAACTGGCAAAATTAGCAAGAAAATTAGCAAAAATTTTCTGACATAACGGTTAACTATTAGACCGAAAGTTTTTGAACATCCATTTCTCAAAACTGCGGATGACCCTAATCAAGCATTTGCTTTATCATTCTGATTTGCAATTATGGCGATAACAATAAAGAAGAACTTCCGCATTAAGGCAAAGCTTTGCGCTGCTTCCAGAAGCCGGTGTGAAGTACTATGTGTGTACCTCTAGAATAAACTATGTCGGACTTCACTAAATGATTGCAAGTAGGTGCTCAGTGTGTGATGTCTAGTCCTAGCTGATTGAGAGAAGAGACGAGGGTATATATCATAAATTAGCGAGTAAACCAAGATAGAATTATCTGAGAGCCCTAAGCGACCGTCCCTAAACTAATAGACTAAAATACCGCTAGAATTTACTCTGTTAAACACAAAATACACTTTCGACATTAGAATAAACACACAGAACTGGTATAGAACACACAAAGGGAGCACGACTGTAGACTTCAAAGAACACAACGGGAGGGCGTTACCCTCCCCCACACCTAAACTGGGCTATCGACTCCTACCCGACCAATAAAACCAACCTACCCCGCCACTGACGAAACTGCAACTGAGCTGAAGCCGACACTTTCTCACTTATATATACTTTGTGCTAGTGGCGTAGCTAGCCCAAAAAGAAATCACTTTTATCATTCATGACTAAGACAATTATCGAAATAACTCAAAATTGTACAATTTCAGCAAATAGAATATACTTTGCGCTACGCATGTGAAGATAACACCACGTGTACTTTTTAGCGCTGCGCTGCTGCGCAGCCAGCTACTAGTGCCCTAATGGGTAATATCCCACAAAATACCCCCTCTTTTCCGCCGCCGGCCCCCCGCGCGGCGATCAATACGGGTGCCACAGAAAGTTAAACAATGGTAAAACTGGATTACATTAGTTTTGGGTACCCAAGTAGTAGTTTTAGAGATAAAACGCGAATTAGACCTAGCTAAGGCTAAAAGTGGAGCCAAACGATTCCCACTGCCTGCGAACTACGCGGCTCACAGACGAGTCCGGACTGACACTTCGGACTGACACTGGGTAAGACTGTGTCGGCTGTGACCGAAACTAAACACAAAACCAACTTAGACAGACGAAACAAACATACGAAACGAACTACTAAACGAAACTACTGACGACTTTTGAGAAACACAAACAACTACGTAAATTTTGAAAACAGTACAGTAAACACCCGTATAGACCCCCACACACAAGGCCGAACAGACAGAAAAGACAGGATACAACAGGGACACTGCCCACTAGGGAACCCATCCCGACAATCACAATAACCCCCACAGAAGAAACCCAACTAGAAGCTTGTAGAAAATAACAAATATAAGCAATTACTAGCGGTTTATTATACATATGGAGTAAGATAAACACAAAAAATCAGTAGAAGGAAAAATTATACAAGCAAAAATAGTAAGGCTAACTTATAAATGGCAAAACATGGCCAAAAAAGAAAACAAAGCTACCGCAAAATAGCTACCAAACTTGAATAGGGAGCGCCCGAACAGAAAACTCAGTACTCCAAATTTGAAGGAACCCTCTCAATAGGTAGTAACAAACATCAAAAGAGACAAAATCCCCACCCGTTATACTGACAAAAATGGAATGCAAAATCACAACGAAACAGAGATACGGGGAGCTGGAAACGTCCTAGGCGTGCCGATGGAGGGGACCACGACTTCATGAGGGAGCAACCAGGCAAATGACCAGAGCACACCGGGAGCCCATAAACAGTATACAAAGGTTCTAAATAGAACCCACCCACAAAGTTCGAAAATGACCTAAGCCAACCCAAGTTCATAAGGTAAAGAGGGCACACACAGCCCAAATGAACAGTACAGAAAATACCAAACCGGGATACTATCAAAACCCGGGAAGAACCGAGCTGGCCAGGTACGGCTACACAGGAACAGCAGAGGCTAGGAGGCCAGGATATAGGCGCAAGGACCAAACCCCGCCACAGATCAAAGGTCAGAAACAGAGTCAAAGGCGACAACTGGCCTGAAAAAGAGAATGGAACTGGCACAGAGGAACTGCCAAGCGAGGCAGCCCACCCCAGATACAGAAGAATCAATCCAGCTCCCGGCCACACCGCTGCCACAAAGTCGACACCGACCAACACCACCAAGTCTCCGGGCGCTTCCAGACCAAACAAAACAAGGCCCTGCTCCATAATAGCATGCATCGTGGGAGGCACGCCTGGCGCAAGAGGGGGTGTGGGATCCGTACAGTAGAAAAGAACCATCACCTAAACACAAAAACAAAAATTAAAGTACTGTGAATAAAGCAATACCAGCATAGAATCAATGCAAAACAGTGGACAAAACAAATTCAGAAAATACGACATGAAAATAATAAAGCCCCTCAACTGTAGCAGCATGACCACGGCGGTGTGAGCACCCCAAAGCTGACCCAGTTTTAGATAACAACCTTTGGAGGCCCACACCACAGCGACAACCCAAAAAAACTAAAACCGTAAAATACTAGTCAAGTGTAAGTAGATAGAAAACAAGGGCCATAAGGAAGACGAGCCACTCCGTGTCCCAGTCTTAGGTCAACAAAGCGACTCATCCACCCCAGGACCCCTTCAAGCCATAAGGTAGATAAGTAGAAAGACAGAAAATAGTAAATGTGTCCGAGCAAACGAAAAAACTAGGCAAAAATTCAACAGAACAGAAAAGAAATTTTCAGAATAAAATTTATTCGAAGAAAAAGACCCCTAAGATCAGCATGGAAAGGTACAATGATCAAAGAAATATAAAGAGAAATTTTTAAAAAAAAAATCAGCTCGGGCACAAAAGAAATTTTCAGAAAATTTCCATATAAATACACGGTGCTGCAAAAACAACAACAACGCACAACAACGCCCTCTACACATTTTCGGCCTCAACCGCCAAGACCTCCTGTTCGCGGTGGTCCGCCCGCATTGCCGAGACCAAATCTGGCAAATCGGAGAACAGTTCACTCCGTAAGACCATGTGGAGCTTGCCCATCCAATTTTGGTGGGGAGCCGCAGGGGTCGGATTTAAACACGTCAAACGCGTATAATCCTGTGGCCCCATGTGGCTAAGCATAGCCCTTTTCTTGCCGACCCCCAATACTCGTTTTGAGAGGCCTCGACGATGAGTCAGACCCCCGTCGCCGCTAGTCACTTGCGATACGATGGACAAACCTGGGCCTTCGCTCGGATGACATCAAGCATAACAAATGCCCGAACATGGATTTTAGAATGTTCCCAAAAGCGGCGAAACGGAACTGACCGATGGAACCAGCCCCTGGTATAATGCTTCGACCCTTGCATAGCCTGGAACGGGCAGGTATCGAGCCGGCTCAGGCAAGCAAAACCAGTAGTCGATTTTACGATGATGGTAACCGCTCTCCGAAAAACGGTATTCATGCCCATAGATCTTCAAATACGGGTGGTGACCCCGTTCGCCCGTGTCCGGAATACGGTGCATGTTAGAAGCCACCATGTGTTCACCCGAACCCTGTTGTCCCGTTTCCACAACAGCTGAAATACCAGAGGTCGTGATAGGTCCGGATATTGTAGAGCCCGAACTTACTGATGGTAATCCCGAACTTGTTGCTAGAGGGCCCGAACTTGTTGGGGCAGGTCCCGAACTTATCGGAGCGGACCCCGAACTTATCGGGACAGAGCCCGAACTTATCGGGACAGAGCCCGAACTTGTCGGGACAGAGCCCAAACTTATCGGGACAGAGCCCGAACTTATCGGGACAGAGCCCAAACTTATCGGGACAGAGCCCGAACTTATCGGGACAGAGCCCAAACTTATCGGGACAGAGCCCGAACTTATCGGGACAGAGCCCGAACTTGTTGGGCCGGACCCCGAACTTATTGGGCCAGACTCTGAACCTGTTGGGCCGAATCCCGAACTTTACGGAACATGACCCGAACTTATTTCGGACTTCAGAGGGCCCCAAACTTCTCCAAAGAGATCCCGAACTTATTCGGAACAGTCACCGAACCTCATGCAGCAGTCCCCGAACTTTGGGTAACATTCCCCGAACTTTGGGTAATAGGTCCAGAACTCAGGTTGGCCAGTCCTGAGTTCGTAGAAACCAAACCCAAGGGAGGACATTGCTGCAAGGATGTTGTAAATTTGATAACATTGCTGGAACTATACGTAGTCGGTGCTGCTTGAACCCGTTCAGAACCATATTCGACAGAAGAATCAAATAATTCACCTGGACGACCCTCCGGTTGGGGAGCCTGGGCAACTACTACTCGTAAAGGAGAGTTTAATAAATCCTTATGCATACAGGATCAAACCTATCGTTGTTGGGTGCACCTGATCAATTTTGATTCAAAATTACTGTGACTTTTCTGGAAGAGTGACTGCAATTTGGATAAGGGGGTGAAGTGTGCCTGTTGACCCCAATAAAATTCTCAAAATCTCTTGCGTACACTCAGCTGTGGCTACCCAACCTGGCTTGAACCCATATAAAAATAGACGGAATCCATAGAGTAATAGTCCTAGCTAAAGATGGAAAAAAATTTTCTAAGACATCTGGGGAATGTACGTAGTGAACTGAGCTCGTGGATTTGATCCCGGAAAGCAAAAATGCAGTAGCTTTATCCAACAAATGATTAAGAATAAATGCTCGAGAACTATATGGAGATACTTTGAAAATCCTATTTTTAGACTGATTCGCGATACTAAGTTTCTCATCAATAGATGGCTGAGAAGTGGAAGCGCCCCCGAGGGTTCAGTCTACCCTGAGAACCCCCACCACTTCAATATACGTACGTAGAGTGCGGCATAACCGCTGAACCGCCCAAAAACTAATTTACGTGACATGGTAATCAAAGAAATACACATATTTTATCAAAAGAACTTTAAAATCCAAGAAAAACCCACAATCCGAAAAGTTTGTGTATAAAATAAAAATCTCCAACCTAAAAAATTTACACCATGTGACGAAATGCGAATCAAACTTCAATATTAAATTTTATGTCAAGAAATGAAACAACCTGATGCAGCTGGAGGAAAAGCCAACCATTGTCCAAAACCAGAATCCAAATCAAATCCAAAACCAAATTCCAAGGAACCAGGGAAAGGATTTGGAGCCCACGAAAACCGAAGGAACGCTAGATTGGCAGGACCTGAAAGAACCAAGCAAATAGGTGCAAACATAGAAGAAAACAAGTAAGTGCAAATACAAGGCGGTGAAGAAAACTTGAAAAAATGGTTGCTAACGGAAGTCGTATTGTAAAAAACCCACGTACGTACATTTAAAATTTCGTGTAAAATCTAGAAAAACAAGGGAAAAAGAAAGTTCAGAAATCGGAAATTTAGTGGTTTCGTACAGCATTGTACGTATTCAAGGAAAATGTGTGTGCCACAAAATCTAATCCAAAAAATCCTTGAAATTTGATAAATCATGGAAAAACCCACATAGCGATCTGATTGGAAATCACGAATGAAACCTAAAATACGAAGCAAAACTGACCATAAAATCCCGAAGAAGTTGCAGAAAAGCCGACCCTTGACGAAAAAAACCAGAAATTAAACCTAAACACAAATAAAAACACATACGTATATACAATTGAGAAAGGTGATAAAGCGGTAATACCGTGTTGGTGAGTGATTGTGAAGTGGCACAAAACTTCATTGAGACCAGTGATATGAGATTTATACGTACTACAGTTAAGGGGTACAAAACATGAAAAAACTGTTCACAAAGTCAGTGGTCGGGTGATATATCCGTAAGAAACGAGTTGGGACTATTCACATGAACTATCTCTGAAAAATATTGCGTGCGTTCAGGAGAAAACTATTGAATATCTGCAGTGTCTGTTGCGTCTGTCAAAAGATTCTGATCCCCATTGCTGGCTAACATTCACGATTTTTGACATTCCGAAAACAAAACCTTCTGAATTCCCAAACTCGGAAAACAAGTGAAGTTCTTCGAGCTAAATCCATGATGTTTCCTTCTACATTCCAAGAATCCGAAAACAAGTGAAGTTCTTCGAGCTAAATCCTTGATGTTTCGTTCTACATTCCAGAAATCCGAAAATGAGTGAAGTTTTTCGAGCTAAATCCATGATCTTTCGTGATAGATTCCAAAAATCCGAAAATAAGTGAAATTCTTTGAGCAAATTCCGTGATCTTTCGTGATAGATTCCAAAATTCCATATTTCATTGAAATCGGACTGAAAATTTTCCATAATGTTACAACACCAATTCCATGACTATAGAGAGGATTCCTGAATTTTCCCCATTTTTACGGACTAGCGAAAATTCCAGGTGACAACAGCTAAATTCCGGTACGTGGTTACAGACAGAACCTAAGCTAAGGATATAAATTTTTTGCAATCAAGAGTATATTTTCTATAATTTTATATATTTTTAGCTTAGTTTACTCATCATCATCATTGCTCAGGATTTTGCTCATTGCTCATATGCTTTAGATGTTTTAAAGATTGCTCACATAGAAGGGAATTGAATGGAATGACATGGCTAGTAATTTATTCATTTGGGAATTGTATTGTTGTTTAATTGTATTGTATTGTATTGTTGTTGTTTAACAAAACTCAGTCACTAAATGCCAAACCTAGCAAATTAAAGTTCTAAAATTTGAACACATCTGGCAACTTGCAATCTGCATATTCATGCCTGTTGTTGTTGCCATATCTCGTAGCCGCGTTCAGTGTCATTATGGCTGCAGGTTACATGGCGGCTGCAACAATGTCCGCCTACCCGTGGTACAGCTGTCGGAAGAAGATGGTCCCAGAAGATTCATCATCTCCCGCAAATGGTCATCACCTCCACCCGTATCCACGTTCTTATTCAGGTGTGGGTAAAGTCGAGCCTAAATAATCAAGCCCTGTACCCTGAAGACAAACTACTACATTTATTCTTTAAAACTGTTTCAATGACAACGTAAAGTCTGGTAATATTTACACACAATCGCAATCGCCGATTGTTACTCGACAACAGCTCTGGTTTAAATTTGCAAGCTGGCCTGGCCGCAGACAGAGACATATGACCTTCGACTTTTTTGTTCGTAATTTTAAAAGGAGAAGATTACAAAAATTTTGGCCATAGATTAGCTTCTGTGTTCATCTGAATTCTTGACCAAGCAGTCTCTGGTCTCCGTCCACGCAAGCCCATGGGCCATCGTGCGTAAAACGGGCCACACACACATAACACAGAAGCAGGCAGACCAAGTTCTAAGCTTAGTGAGTTGCCTAACGTATATAACACTACTGTAGAGCTGCAGCATCAATGAAACTGGTTTCACAGTTGCTTTTTAAAGGCCGAAAGGCTCGCTTTTAAAGTTTCGCAGTTCGCGGGCCGAGTTTTTGGTCTGCTCCCATTATTTTTGCCAGATTTTACTGAAGAAAAATGAGAAATGTATAGCTTGAAAGAATTTTGTGCTTTTTGATCATGTTTCCTACTAGGATGGTTGTAAATTGTAAAAAAGTAAAAATGTTAAAAAACATTTTTACAGTTATTAACAGTAGCAAAATTTCGGACTTTATTTCATTAATTTTCGGACTTATTAATTTTTGAAATCTATAAGTACCAGGACATTAAGTTTTGTAATGAATTTTTCTAAACCGATCACCTCCACCCGAATCCACGTTCTTATTCAGGTGTGGGTAAAGTCGAGCCTAAATAATCAAGCCCTGTACCCTGAAGACAAACTACTACATTTATTCTTTAATACTGTTTCAATGACAACGTAAAGTCTGGTAATATTTACACACAAGTCGAAATTGATGGTCGAAGCTAACAAAAACTAAAAGAACACTGACTGATTGCATTAAGAGTGAACAGCAATTCAAATGAGGCAGCAAACAACCAAAACTAAGGCTAAATGATTTCAAATTTGTGTCCAAATGTTTCAAAACCTAAACAAATTCCAGAAAACCAACTGTCCAGTTACAGAGGTAGGTTTACCCACGTGTGAAAACGGACACTGCCAGAAAACAGAACAGTGTAAACTAAAACTAAAAATGGACAGACCAAAAAACAGACGATAGAAAAAACGAAATACAGACGTTAGAAAAAACGAAAAAAACAGCTGAAATACTGACTAATTCAAATGGCCAACAGCATATTCAAATTTGGCACCAAAACACTAAACAAAAAAGCACCGACCAGCACAGATAACTAGACGTGACAACAAAAACAGCTGAAAACAAAAACAGCTGAACCACTGAATTTCATATGGCCAACAGCATATTCAAATTATAGGCACCAAAACACTAAACTTAAAAATTTCAAATATGTGTCCAATTTGACAACCATGCCATACGAACCGTACCGTGCCATGCTCACAATGCCGAATTCTAGTAGAAACTATGAAAAACAATAAACTGCACCAAACAGAACAGCACAGAAACACCGAAACACATTGTGTGCACAGTTAGCTTCCCATACACATATCTTACACTAGTACGAAAGTTTGCATTTTGTACTTCATATTAAATTGATATACTTCAAACCATCGTCAACCCAATTTACAAAACATTGCATTCACATAACCAGTGAATATAAAGTCAAAAACAGAAAAATGTAAACGTCAAAAAGTCCAAAATCAATTTGGGCGACATGGTCCAGTGAATCCACTTGGGCCGGGATCAGCTTCCACTGCAGGTGAACAGAAACTTTTCCGGGCGAAATACCGCGACTTGCGAAACAGGCCGAGAATGGAGGCGGCAGTTCCAAACCCTGGTCGAACGCGGGCGGACGGAACTGGCACTGGCTCTGCAACAAAACAGACAAATTGTCAGATAGACAAACAGCAAGATGAAATTTTCCTTCAAACCACCATTGAAATTAAACATATCCAAAGATAGGAAGAGAGTTGTAGATGGGTGTGTTCTCGTTATTGGTAAATAGAGTTTGTGGGTGATGTATGGTACAAAACACTGCTTTTAGTTTTCTTTTTCCCACGTTCGGATATCATGCGAAATTCCAAGATTCAAATTTCAAGAAAAATTTGCATCCCCTGTAAACTGAGAGTGAATGGAAAAGAAGATAATTTTTAGTAAACAGTAAATGCTACAACCAATCCATTTCTGCTTTAGCTTCAAGAATACCAACTTCAAGATCGGTCAGCCTTACAGGAACGACGAACATAACACGTACGATGAAGTATTAATGTTAAGATGTTATACCTGGAGACAACGGTTCCACGCGACCTTCCGGAGTAACAACGAACTGCTTGCTAGGATCAGGTTCAGGATCTGATTCTGGAGCCTGGTTTGGCAGACTTTGGAGCGCACGCTTTATGTCCTCAGTGAACTCGGTGGCATTCGCCGGCAAACCAGTCACCTGAGAGTAACCACAGGGAGCGCCAGCCGCAGGAGGACGCCAGTCCGGAAAACTGGGGCAATAAAATGGAAGGATAGGTCTCAGCGAAGAACGAACATTGGTTCCATCTCCATTTACAGCAGCGACTGAAATAAAAAAAACTTAAATTACCGTATTCATTACCCGATGCAGAAAATATTGAAATGCATTACTGGTAGCCCGGCTTTTCAAGGGGAAGTCTAGAATTAATTAGGAGCAGATCTACGTATGCAAGACCCCACTTCCTTGATGTAAAAAGCCAGCATTAACCGGGTCACACCATAAGGAAACGAGAATCCTAAATAATCCCCATAACACATAGCTCAATCATATGTAACAGCATGTAGAGGCTGTGCAGAAAGTGCACACATTATATTACACAACATATTACCATGGCGATCAAATTATAAATAAACTAGAACATGTAAAACAGTTACATAATAGCACATTGTGGTACCTTCAGTCTCCGAATCCGACGTGAGATCAATCAACGGCACTGAAGCAGTATCCACATTCATCTTAGGATAGCTGCCAGTCACATCATGAACCTCGTCCGCATCGCTGTCGGTAAGGTCCACCAGAAGTATTCCAGAATCCAGCCGGCCGACAGACGACGGCAGCACAGCATTGCCACGGCGAGGAGTAGCGGAATCAGCCGATTCGTATGCAGCGTACACGTAGGTGTTGTTGAAAATTTCTGGACTTACATGGATCAAAGGGTCATCATTGTCATAGGCATCGACATCAGCTGCTTGGTCAAGCACAGAACGACTGGAAGCCATCATCAGATATAGCAAATAGATACTAAATGTACAAAAGCTTACTAAGCAGTTATCAACTAGTCAGGCACGGGTAGTCGGGTACCCGGGTCTGCTTCGGCTAGGTATTACTCGGGTTCTCGGGTAAACTAAAGTGCTCGGGTACCCGGGTCGTGTCACTGTTACCCGACATAGGGCATCGGGTAGTACCGGGTACCCTGGTCCAATTCTTTGGACTCCTTCCTAAGACGATGTCTATTAACAACAATCCTAACAGTCAAAGTTAACGTCTACGCGGTAAGGGCACTATTCTACTGACGAAACAATATTACAACAAAAACATACTTCGGTGTCAGGAGTAACCGAAAGTGCTCGGGAACTCGGGTAGTGTCGCAATTACTTGTCGTGTCGCCATTTGCTTTCTATGCAGCGCCGGACTCGTACGCGAATGTATGAAATTATCGCACACAAGTCCCTCTGCGTTGTAGTCAGAATTCCGTACGTCCCAACTAAGGACCCTCTGCGTTGTAGTCAGAATTCCGTACGTCCCAACTAAGGACTTTGGCATTTGTTAAAAGTCATAGAAATCAACATCGTAGCACTGAGTCCCTGTCACCAGTAACTTGAATGCCACTCCACTACAAATTAATTGGAATAATGTAGTTCGGTATCAGAGCCTACAAGAGGCTCAACTTTTAAACCAATAGTTAAGTTGCTGAACATGCGTCACAATTTATTGAACTGCAAGACAAACATCATTTATTCACAAGCAACAGCATGCATGAGTACAAACATGTCGTGTATACATACAATTTACGGACAATACGTACAGTACCGCTTAAAATTACACTTTACTGACGTGCCCAGGTAAGCAAATACGACGTTTTTATAATTCTGCAACAAAGTAGCTTGTCTGCTATCCCAATAAACAGACAAGCTACTTTGTTGTAAATGCATAAAAATTTCGCACAATGCACGCACTACATGCACGCGCAGTAATATTTTGTAATTTTGTGTAATTGTAAAGTGTAATTTTGAGCGGTACTGTACAACATCAGATAAAACAAACATAACAAAACATGCTAAAAATTAGTCCAGGTGGCACCGAAGCCGAGCGGCAATAGATCGAATCAGCGGCCAAATTCAGATATTGGCAGAATTTTCAGTGTCTCCGTCGTAGCCAGACATGGAGATGTCATCCATCGGGCCAACACAGACTCCATCGCCAGTGCCCATACACTCTCCCATGACGCTGCCAGCACCGAGCTGATCTTCCTGGTTGTCAGTCTAAAAGAGGAAGTTCAACAAGCAAGATGTAAAAAACAAAAATATAGAATATACAAAGCTGGGTATTTTTGGGTTGAAAAGCCAAAAACCTGCTAAAGGGGCTGGCCACCGCTTTACCGTTAGGGTGAGAGGTGTTGATTTTTTAATATGCAAAAACATTATGCAGTTCGCAAAATTTCTATTTGAAACGCTGAGCTAATAAAGTCGAATAAAATCAGAAATTTTAGAAATGAAGTTCGGAAAGTCGTACTTCCAAAGAACCAGCCAATGATGGGCATTCGCTAGTACCCAAGGACGGACATTCGCCACAACTGTACTCAGTTGACATGGAATCGAAGGAATCATCCTTCTCCACAAAAACATCGCCGCCCTGATGGTCCTGTAACAAACAATCGAAGTAACATTGTGACAGATGCAAACGTGGATATGCATTAAATTAAATTTCAGTGTAAGTTACAGTTGAAATACAATAGAAATGATAAAATGACAGTATAAATATTCGTAGTATTTGTGAGTTTCAAATTATTCGTGAATAATTCGATGATTGTGACAATGCTCACTTGCAATTTATCTCTGAAACTCATAAAATTAGAAATTTGCAGCTATTCAATATCAATAGCTTACAGTAGGCGCATCCAAGTGGTCAGTGGAGTCTTCACCAACGACCAAATCCAAGTTAGATGGCAGAACACGACCAGTCTAAAAACAAAACCAGGGATACAAAATCTTTGGTACTAGTTCATAGAGAAAACAATAATAATAAATAATACTCAGCTTCAGGGGATCTGCCACACCCTATTAGAACCTCCCGTTGCACATGTAGCAAGTTTACTGAAATTTTTTAAGTTTTTTATCTGCTGCTAAACATTCATGGAATCTAAAAAATTTTTGTGAGGACTGGCCTATTAAACGTATTTTATGATTAACTTGCCATCCAGTTAGATAATGAAAGTGGGAAATACTCTTTACAGCACTTATTCAATACTTGCAGCAATTTAGAATAGCGAATAGCAAATTTATAAATAATCAAATCTTTTAGGGTTAATACTTTTTAACACGTACTAGACCAGAACGTTTGACGAAAA
>JASAND010015151.1:0-70537 GCA_030248195.1 Trissonchulus latispiculum | reverse complement strand
GCTGAAAGGGGGGGGCTCCGAAAAGTGGAGGGGGAACCGAAACGTGGGTGCCCTCCCCCTGAAAAATGAAAGCATAAAGAAATAATTCATGAATTAGCACGAGAATGTATTTTATTTAATTCTTTAATTTTGGTCGGAATTCTATTTGTGTGTTAATAACTTTTTTCCAGAAAGAAATCTAGGAAAAGGAAAAAACAAAGGTATATTATAGGGGAGCGCGAGAGCGCTCCCCTATAATATGGGTGTAAAAGGCTCCGTGCGGCCCTTGGAGACCCGTTCGAGCTCCGTGCCAGCTAAATACTCAACCAAACTGGACAATTTTGGTATCGTTGGAATCTACACGACGAGTACTACAAGTCGCAAAAAGTTTTGGTCAAAATTTCCAACTTTGAAAATTTTCGCTTCCGGACAAGTTAGGTCCGTTTGTTTTTTTCCGTGTAAGTCACGCTTGGAAAAATGCAATTTTCTGTCGCAGTGTTAGAACGATCTGGGCATTTTCAGCAGGTGAAGTTTGGTTTTTCTGAACGTATATACCCCGAAAGTGAACCTTTTTGATATTTTTTCGCTGCCCGGCCCGGCCAGCCATCTGTACGGCCGGCCAAAAGTGGACTTGGCGCTAAAATGGCCAAAAATGGCCAATTTTTTGTCAAAGCTACAGGACTCAGGGAAGACGCTAGAGAGACGTGGTTTGTTGCATAAGGATCTACGGAAGGGTTTATATGTCCTAACGAGGGCGATTTTTGATATCTGGCCAGGATCGTTCTGGCGGCCGGCCCAAAGTTGGTCCGGCCAAATAGCCATTTTCAGAAAATTTCTAAGTCCCAACTCCACAGAAAATAGTCAAAAATAGGCCTAAATATGCTGTTTTGGGCCATATAGTGGGACGCATATAAGGGTTATCGGGGTCGCTGAACACGATGAGCATAGTCGCAGCTCTGTGCGGTGCTGCTATCGTGCTGTACTATTATGCAGCAACCGTAGCACGCTGTCTGTAGACTTACTGTAAACGGCTAAACATATGAAACTTGGTGATAATTACGTCTGTAGTAAGGGGGAACTGTAGCTATGTTAGTTGGTGCACTCCCTCCCTAGCTTCCACCGTGCTGTATGTGCTGCCCCAAACACAGCACCTTCGATAACAAGTTATTCATTCGTCACTGGTATTTGAAATTCGGCATACAGATAGTTTAGGACATGACAAACTATTATAGATACGTTTCGTATACTTATTACGATGTTACTATGTGGTTGCGCTGCAGTGGAGTGCTGCAGAAGTACAGCACGGCCTATAACTAGTTACAGGTAAGTTGCAATCGTCCGAAATTTTGCACACTAGTGCGACAGAGCATTGCAAATCGTGCCGTATGAGTTTCCTTCACCGACAGTAAAGTTTGCATCTCGTTGCGCTGCAGTGGAGTGCTGCTGAAGTACAGCACGGCCTATAACTAGTTACAGGTAAGTTGCAATCGTCTGAAATTTTGCACACAAGTGCGGCAGAGCATTGCAAATCGTGCTGTATGAGTTTCCTTCACCGACAGTAAAGTTTGCATCTGGTTGCGCTGCAGTAGAGTGCTATATGCTATATACAGCAACTAAAACTATTGCAGCCATGGGTACTGGATGTTGGATTTCTGTCAAAATAGAGAAAAAGGAAGAACTTGGAACTTTTCAAGCTTCTTTGTTCTGTATTTTCGGTTGACAATTAATGATTGGCGGAATTTTTAAAGTTTCTTTCACACAGCTTTAACGTTTTTGCTTTTTACTGAGAACCTTAAAAATGAAATAGGACAAGAATAAAAATGCTCCGGTGGAGCATGAAAAATGCAATATGGGTGACATTAGGTTGTAAATGGACAGAGGACTAGGTTTTAAAACGTTAATATGGGAGGGGCAGGTTGTAAATGCCAGGAGGACTAGGTTAAAAGCGCACTAATATGGACCAGCTTCGCTAAACAACCCATATTCGCGGTCACTCATGCTCCACTCTACATGACATACGAGTAAGATCTGCATTCTTCAGCCTTCAAAGCAAGCGGGACGATTTTGAAATATTAAAGCTTATTCCAAATAAACAATGCAGTTCTGGTAGAAAGGTGTTCAAGGTGTTCAAGGTGTTTTTTCTGCAGTGTCAGCGCAGAATCTTGTATTAAGTTGATGCGAAAAGCAGTTGACATTATGTACGTGTAAGTTGTATAATAAGGAGCACGACACATATATATATATATACTTGCAGGCCATGCTGACAAATCGTACAATTTTCTGAAGAACTGTCAATATCAACAGCAAGCAGCAGCCGATAGAAACTCTGGACAGTTTTCGCGAATATGGGTTGTTCAGCGAAGCTGGTCCATATTAGTGCGCTTTTAACCTAGTCCTCCTGGCATTTACAACCTGCCCCTCCCATATTAACGTTTTAAAACCTAGTCCTCTGTCCATTTACAACCTAATGTCACCCATATTGCATTTTTCATGCTCCACCGGAGCATTTTTATTCTTGTAAGTTACGTAACCTAACTTGTTCCTAACATAGGTATGTGTCGGTTTACAGCAAGAAAATGAGGTAGGTGAAAAGGTGGTGAAAATGGGCTGGCAGGCAGATTCGTGAAGGATACAAGGCATTAATCAAAAAAGGAGTAATGAATAATATATACCTACTGTGATGTCGCAAAGGCAAAGTCTTGATGCGAAGCAAGTGGGACGATTTTACCTATAATGTAGCTAGTTTTTGGCGATTTGGCGCAATTCGCAGCCATTTATAAACACTTGTTGTAAAACTTTTACTAAAAATGAGCGAGTTCGAGCGAGCCCCCCCGTTTATGCTTCACCCATACATAAAAAAGTTCTTACAAAACCAACCCAGTTAGATGTGTGTTTGAACAAACCGTGCCTGGGTTGTCTTTGGTTGGATTATATTTGGTGACTGCTAACTAATGACTTTGAAAAATTGTTTTTGGTACATTCGTTATTACCAAAATTTCAAAAAGTTATGATCTTTTTATATCCATCTCTGTAAGCCGCAAAGCAATGAGACAAAAGTCAGAAGTAGCCGCCACTTCTTACCGTCGCATGTCAATCAAAAGCTAAAAGTCATTCGCAATAATTGGTGATAATAATATCTTGGAAATCTGGGGTTCCCGGTGATCCAGAACTAGAACCGGACCTTATCAAAATGGAAAATAGGAATATAGAGAAAGAGAAAGTCAATTAAGCCAAGCAATTAACCTCCATATATTTTATATTGCTCATTATCAGACAATATTAGAAGAATTTGAGATAAACTTAAAGAAAGATACCAACCAAGATATATACCAGCCTGTTTCAGTCACCCTTCAAAGCAAAATGCAGACTTTAATCTCCACCTTTTATGGGATACTGACCGTAGGATACTACCGTCTACCAAAGGTCCGAGGCAGGATTCATGAAATGGAGCCTAGCCGAGCCAAACGAGCCGCTCTTAAGTAATTAGAACCCCTCCTCATCCCCCCAGAATGAAAGACTGAAAGCGAGTCGGACACGCTTTGTCACAAATGTCTTGACTAATCTCTGAAGCAACCCGGAGAAAGACTAAACCCAGACCAACGAACGACCCTGACAAAATTAGGAACTGTCTTTTTTCCTTATTAAGCTTTTCACTTAAATGATATGCATGTATTATGTTTAATTACGTATAATATACGTATGTATATATATATATATATATATATATGTGTGTGTGTGTATGTTTAGCATTAGGTATATGTTAAGGGTAGGAGGGGTCAGTCAGTCCTGGTATATATTATATGTAAGCTGCCTATCTTTTGATTGGCTATATACTTCAAGTCAGCATTGACTTAAACGCCAGGGGGGGGACACTTTTTCGGCGGGGTCTTAAGCTTTTGTGAGTGACCAAATTTGAAGTCGGCCTGTGACTAGTCCGTTTGCATTAACTCAAATTTGAGCCTCTCCTTGTTAATACTTGAAAATGACTAATTGAATTTTTGGCTTGATAGGGGTAGGGAGGGGGGTAGCTTACTTTAGGCTGAGTTGATACTGGCAGGCATTTATGTACGTTCGTACTTGAGGCTAAATGCAGACATTTATTGTGTATTTACGTACGTATATATGTACTATTTTCAGGATTGAGTTAAAAAAAGTTAAAAGTTTAAAAACTTGAAACGTATGTAACACACATATTATCAGGGCATGTAGGTAATGCGTGATTTCCAATTTTTCTCGTTTGGGCAAATTCAGGAAAACATTTTATTTGCAGTCTGGATTTGGGAGAGGAGAAGATATTTTCCGTTCGGGGTGATTTTGGGAAAGGAGCCAAAAATTTTTATTTTGCCAGAAATTATAGATTTATAGATAAAAATCTCACTCAAATGGAAAGCGTTTTGAAAATTGGTCCATTTTGGCTAAAGTTTGGGCACCCGGAAAATTCTGGGGCGAAATCAAAAATCCGGGAATTACCGGGTGGGAGGTGATTTTGGGAAGGGGAAGAAGATAGATTTTAGGGGGTAGAAAGTAGATTTCGGCAGTGGGGCTCCCCACCGCTGTAAAGTATATACCCTGAAGTAATTGTTACACTCGTTTGTTTCATGAGCTGTCGAATGTTGGGGGGGGGGGCACCCCAGGGGCCCGTTGCATAAAAGGTATTACTAATAAATTATTACTGATTAGTTGATTAGTGTAGCAGTTTGATTGAAAATAGCTAAAGTTGTGGAAGAGCTTGAGGGATATTCTATATGTCGTTTTGTAGCTTTTGAGATGCTCTAACGAACTATATATCCTAAATTGGTGTAAAATTAAAATTTGGACTAAGCCAAAGGAATAACCTTCAAAAATCGCGTTTTCTCTGATATTTGTGATCAGAACTATTGAGATGGAGAAAATTATAGAAAATTTTGGCCATTTTTGAATTAATCACGTCATTATCTTCAAAATAATACCAAAAACACCAAAATGTGTTGACTCAGTTAATAGCTTTGCTCATTATTACTGCTGCACTAATCAACTAATCACTAATAATTTATTAGTAATACCTTTTATGCAACGGGCCCCAGCTCCCTCCAGCAGATGTAAGCCAATAAGTTAGTATTAACTGTCCACCAAAGCTTTGCATATGTATACTAGCGTAGTCAGTCTTTTATCAGTGGAGGGAGATCCAAAAGTGAAGGGGGGATATATAAAATGGCTAAAAATGTTAAAAGTTCGTAAGGTAAAAATAGCCTGTTTTTAGATGTACTGCTATGATTATGCTAAAAGTGTCCAAAAATCAAGTTTTAGCACCAATATTACAGATGAATTTCGATGGAAAAATTCCGGCAACGCCGGAAAACTTTAAAAATTTTGACCAAAAACCCTACAAATTTGGTAATTTCTAGGCAAGGCATTGGCAACCAAAAGTGGTGAGGAGAACGAGTAGGGGGGGGGGCAAAAAGTAGGGTGCCCCCCTCAGTAAGGTACCCCAGGATGTAATATATATACTTTAACTAATTGATATACGATGTATGCACAAATGATGCGTAATCTTCTAAATCGTAAAGATAGTCTCTTTCTTAATGCTAGTATTTTGTTTATGTTTACGTATTTTGGTTTGCTTGTTTTGTTGGTATTGTTAGCAAAAGACACTTTTGTAAACAAAAGAATTTTTAAATCGTAATTTAAATTACTGAATCTGAACTTAAATTTAAATTTATTTTCATTTTGTTGTTAATAAGGGGGAGACGGAGGAAACCGCTTTCTTTGCTAATTACAGCTCAGTCTAAACAGAGTGAACTACTAATTGCCCTTTCTTCTTTCGGCTGATCTTGAGGATGGGCTAAAGCAAAGGATTTGGGGGGGTTGGGCTGGGGTAGGGGTTAGCAAAATTTTGTTGTAATTAGAAATAATTGGTTTCCTTAAGGTCACACTCTATATATCTGTTTCTTGGGTCTTACTATTTTCTATCTTATGGATAGTCGTGTGTGCTGAAATGGGTTAATTAAATAAGCATTGTGCTAGACTGATGAATGAAATCACCCCTTATTATTTTCTTGGGGGCCAGATTTTCCCTTTCCCCCTTTTTGTTGTTATGATTGTGCATTTTGGAAATTGGTCTCTTGTAGACTACACTTGCTTTGATAGTATACCTACCAACCTATGTATATACGTGTGTGGATGATAAATAGGGAAAGATGTATATACTGTGGTTACTGTAGAGCTTGTTTAGGACTAGTTCAGAAGTTTAGAATACAGAAGGCAATGTAATGAGTTTCAGAAAGTTACAAAAAGTTGAGAATCCGGTGATGAACACCGGCGCCCCTTGTCCCTGAAGCAGGGATGGAGATATTCTCCAGGGGTAAACCCTTACCTTTACCTAGCATAAGCTTTCTGCAATATGCATGCAAGGTTGTATGCTTTGTGTATTTTTACTTTTATTGTTTGTTTGTTTGTTTTTGTTGTTTCAGTGCTGTGATCGAGCATACAAAGCAGGTAATCTTTCTGGAAGACGATGACGTGGCAGCTGTCAAAAATGGATGTAAGCTTGTTTTAGTTTGTTTTAATTTTGTAAATTTTGAATTTTTTGAATATATATGAAGTTTGGAAAGTGTTGATGTATATAATTATTTATCATCATCAGTGATGGGCACTGGATAATCGGATAATTTTTATATCTGGATAATATCCGATTTGAGAAAACTATCCGTATATATATCCGTTTACATTTTAGACAAAGTATTGAAAAATTCGCAAAATTTTTGCAAAAATTTCAAAATTGTAAAAGTATTTTCAAAAGTTTGGCTAAAATGTTTTTAAAACCAAGGTTGTAGTTTGGCTTTATGAAAGAAATTTACAGGGCAGCAAAACAATTGCCAGAAAAATTGAAATTTTAAGTGTAAAATCAAAATATTTTCTCAAGTTTAAGTTTTGAATAGGCGAATAACAGGATATCCGGATATCCGTTAACGCAAAATAGGCGGATATCCAGATATCAGAAATATCCGGTGCCCATTACTAATCATCATGTTGTCCAGCTTAACAGACAAGCAAGCGTTTGAACAATATTATCAATGAATCTACCTATCTCTGTTTTATATTCATTTTGTTCATTTCATACATTTTTATTTTTGTTTATTTCTATTAATTTTTAGTATTATCTATTCATCGAATGAAACGACCGGCGGCTGGCGAAACACCGCAGACTCGAGAAGTGATGCAGCTGAATATGGAAATACAGCAAATCATGAAAGGTAGGCTAATATTTTGAAATTTTAAAAATTTAAAAAGAATTTACATCAGACTTGCCATAACAATTATATATTTCAAAGTTGGTTGCTGATAACCTTCTAAACTACGTAGAGAGTCGTGAAGGCTTTGTTGGTATTTTTGACGAAGGATGACTTCCTCCTGGGGCCAGTGTTATCAAAATTGGGTTGAGTTCAACCCGGGTTGAACCCATTTTCGGGTTCAACCCTGAACTTTTCGGGTTAGCTAAACCCCGGTACTCAACCCAATGTTATCAAATATTTGAGGGTTGACTTATCTTTTCTAGCGTTAATTCGGTTCTAACTCAACCCAAATTGCAAACCCAACCCTATTTGTTCAACCCGAACCCTATTTGTTCAACCCGGGTTAATTCAACCCGGTTTTGATAACACCGGGGCCACAGTTTTCAACCCAATCTCAGCCCGGGTTGGGGTTTCAACCCGGGTTGAGATGCTTGATTACATCGGCCCCTGGTGTCGTAGAAACTAATATATATTCTGTAGACTTTGCTTAGTTCAATATCTGATCTTGGACATACCAGTTAGCATATCATCTTTTTCCAGTTTTTTGTTTCCTAGGCAGCTTTCTGCAAACAAACTATATTCATCTTGAAAAATCGTGCCCAATTGTGCAGTTTTGTGTCAACTGCGAATGCCTTTAAATTCTTTAACTGTATATGACTATTGTATTTATCAAGGGCGTATCCAGGTTTTTAAAAAGGAGGGGTCCAACCCGAAAAGGGGGGTCCGAGTCTAATTTTTCCTCAAAAATGGCCAATTTTGGGCAAAAAATAGGTTAAAATTCGAAAAGTTTTCCGAAAACGTGGGTCCGGACCCCCTGGATACGCCCCTGATTGGTATATATTTTTTATTCTGTTATTTTATGTTCTCTACATGTAAATCTGTGCCTATTTTTCATTTGCTCATTTTCTTTTTTTATTTATTTGCTGTTTCAGGCAACTACAAATCATTTATGCAGAAGGAAATTTTTGAGCAGCCCGATTCGGTGGTGAACACGATGCGTGGTCGCGTCCTCTTTGAGCGGAATCGCGTAGTGCTGGGCGGTATTCGGGACTACATTCCGGAGATCAAACGGTGCCGACGCCTTCTGATGATTGCCTGCGGGACCAGCTATCATTCTGCCGTGGCAGTATGTTAGCGCATAGAATATTTTTTCTATTCAAATATTTAAAAATTTAATTTAAAAATTAAATTAAATTAAATTTTCTGATTTAAACCTTTATTTGTAGGTTGGTTCCTTTCAGGGGGATCAGCAGAGTTTATAAACATGATTTGATGTTGTTTTTTCCAAAAAATTGTTTTGAATATTAATTTTTTAAATTCAATAATTTGTTTTTTGCATTTTTTCCTAGAGTCGTCAGCTGATGGAAGAATTGACGGAACTGCCGGTGATGGTGGAATTGGCGAGTGATTTTCTGGATCGACAGACGCCAATCTTTCGGGATGATGTCTGCTTTTTCATTTCACAGTCGGGTTGGTACAATATAATACTATTTTGGTTAATTTCTGTTTTTCTACCGGGGAATCTTTTCTAGAGCCAAAAAACGTTACTCCGGCCGGCCGTTGGCCGTTCTTGGTTGGCGGTCACGAGCCGGCCGGCTGGCAGCTAGTAAGACATTTTCAGTTTATATGTCTGGCTTATTCCTAGGGGGTGGGGGGGCCGCCCTTCATTCGGCGACCTCCCCCCCCCTTCATTCGACCATGAAAAGCCCCCATAAATTCCTATCTCCTCCCGTATTACCCTAAAAAATTGCCGAATTTTACCATTTTTACCCTAAATTTTCAAAACTCATTTCGGCTTCACCGGATTTTTAGCTAAATTTTCACTATTTTAGCCTAAAAACCACTTAAAATTAGTAATTTTTAGCGATTTCTAGCAGTGTTTACACAAAAAGCCCACAAAAATTCAAAACATTTTCCAAAAATACTTCCTGTTTCCCCCATTTTGGGTGGGCCCTTCCTCATCAATAGGGGGGGGGTCATGAACCCTCCTTCCATAAAAAATGCCAAGGGATAAGCCAGTGTGTATGTATCAAAAAGCAGTCTGAGCTAGAAAATTGCAAAATTATTTATATAATGCATTGCAAGCAAAGAATGGTAACTGTTTTTGATTGAGTTCACATTCAGTCTTGGATTTGTTTTGTAAAAAATTTTCTGCCCTGCTGAATTGTAGACTTCTTGACTACAGAAAATGTGTGCTAGGCCGGCGGTCATTTCCGTCCCTTCTAAAACACTACCTGTATGTAACCAGTTATGACTTATACTGTTTCAGTTTGACCGTATTTGGTGTCTTCATTGTGAAAATTTCTAAAAAACATCTGTACATTGTTTATGGTTCTTTAACTGTTTATTTATTTTTGGTTTGCCGCTACTTCCGAAGGAAAAGGGCAAACCCTTATTCTCGTCGTGTTATTGGGTTGTCGCATTTTTTTTAAAACAAGACAACCCTTTGTTATGGGAAAGTTTCTTTATTGTGTTGCCCACCTTTCCAAAGGAAGAGGGCAACCCTTTCTACTGTCTGTTTATTGGGTTGTCGCATTTTTTTTAAAAAAAAGACAACCCTTTGATATGGCTAAGTTTATTTATTTATTTATTTATTTATTGTGTTGCCCACTTTTCCAAAGGAATGGGCAACACTTTGTTATTGGTCTGTGCTTATTATTATTATTGTGTTGCCCACTTTTCCAAAGGAAATGGCAACACCTTGTTATTGGTCTGTGCTTATTATTGGGTTGCCGCTTTTTCAACAAAAAGGCCACCCTTTAACTTGGGTATGTCCGTTATTGGGTTGCCGCTTTTTCAACAAAAAGGCAACCCTTTAACTTGGGTATGTCCGTTATTTATTTATTTATTATTTATTATTATTTCTTCTCCGGATTCTTGTCCCCCCCTCTATCTCGAGATTGGGAAGGGGTAGAGAGGTGGTTGATACCTCATTTTGAAGGTCTTGACTTGAACTGCTCCCGGAAGCGCGGGGAGCCCCGGGGGAGCAGAGGTGCTCCAGGAGCACCCCCGTGAGTAAAAATGAGTAAAATAAAAAAGTTGTCCAAATGAGCTCATTTTGGTATCATTCGAAAGCTCTCGGCGAGTAATGAAAAAGTTGTAATAGGGTCAAGGCCTGAAAATGCAGCCATTTTGAGTTATGAGGCCGAAAATGGTCAAAAATGGCCAAAAACGGCCAAAATGGCTCAAAAATGAAAGTTCTCAGATCGGACTCATATCGGTATCATTTGAAAGCTCTTGTTGCGTAGATAAAAAGTTGTAATAGGGACAAAGCAACAAAATGTACAGAAAATGAGTTACCGGGCCTCAAATGGGTCAAAAATGGCCAAAACCGGCCAAAATGGGTCAAAATTGAAACTTGTCGGATCCGGTCGATACCGGTGTCATTCGAAAGCTCTTGTTGAGTAGCTAAAAAATTGTAATAGAGCCAAAGTTCTTAAATCTACGCAGCTTCAGATATGACTTCTGATAAGAGGAAAAATGACGGCGGCAACCCATTCATGCCACTTTGCTTGTTTATTATTATTGTGTTGCCCACTTTTCCAAAGGAAATGGCAACACCTTGTTATCGTTCTGTGCTTATTATCCGTCTGTCCCCCCCCCTAGATCTCGAGATTGGAGAGGAGTACAGGGGTGGTTGATACCTTATTTTGAAGCTCTTGACTAGGACATCTCCCGGAAGCAAGATGGGTCCGAAATTCCGAGATTTGAAAATTCGGATTTTTTCGGATGGTAAGGGGGGACCAAGGCGAAATTTCAAAAATCCAAAATTTGGTCAAAAATTTTTTGTCTCCGATTTTGCTCAAATGTCGGTCATAGGGTAACTCGACCACGCTGATTTCGAAACTGAAATCGAAATTTCCGGAAAGTTTGCGGATTTCGAGATATTCGCTCCGGAAAATTCCGGATTTTGAAAAATTTCTTCAAAAATGGTCGATATGGTATTCAAATGAAAGAGCTCGTCGAGCTAAGTAATTTTTATCATTACCGTATTTTCCGGAAATGCTTCTAGCGAAAGTTATGGCAGCAGATTGGAAAATCCGGAATTTCCGGAAAAAACCGGATTTTCAAAAATTCGTTGAAACATGGGCAATATGGTACTTAATTGAAAGCTCTTTGAGTCCTGGGACAGATTTCCTGTACAGAAACAGCTTAAAAGGTGTCTAGCAAAATTTATACCCCAAAGGGATGTGTCGTGGGCAACACATTCTTGCAGTAGCGCTAGTTGTGTTGCCCACTTTTCCAAAGGAAATGGCAACACCTTGTTATTGGTCTGTGCTTATTATTATTATTATTATTATTATTATTATCCGTCTGTCCCCCCCCTAGATCTCGAGATTGGGAAGGGATACAGGGGTGGTTGATACCTCATTTTGAAGCCCTTGACTAGGACATCTCCGGGAAGCAAGATGGCTCCGTTACCTTCCGGATTCCGGGAATGGCGAATCCCGGAATTTTTCGGTTGGTAAGGGGGGACCAAGGCGAAATTTCAAAATCCAAAATTTGGTCAAAAATTTTTTGTCACCGATTTCGCTCAAAAGTTGGTCATAGGGTAATTCGACCACGCTGATTTCGAAACTGAAATCGAAATTTTCGGAAAATTTCCGGATTTCGAGATATTCGACCCGGAAAATTCCGGATTTTGAAAAATTTCTCCAAAAGTGGTCGATATGGTACTCAAATGAAAGATCTCGTCGAGCTGAGCAACTTTCCTTCTTGCGACGTTTTCCGAAAATGCGTCTAGCGAACGTTATGTCCGAAAAACTGAAAATCCGGGAATTCACGAAAATCCGGATTTTGGGTCGAAAAATTTTTTGTCACCGATTTCACTGAAAAGTTGGTCATAGGGTAACTCGACCGCGCTGATTTCGAAACTAAAACCGAAATTTCCCGAAAATTTACGGATTCCGTGATATTCGTTCCGGAAAATTCCGGATTTTGAAAAATTTCTTCAAAAGTAGTCGATATGGTACTCAAATGAAAGATCTCGTCGAGCTGAACAACTTTCCTTCTTCCAACATTTTCCGGAAATGCGTCTAGCAAAAGTTATGGCAGAAAAATAAACAGAAAAATCTGTTGTGGGCAACACATTCTTGCAGTAGCGCTAGTTTATTTATTTATTATTATTCTCCGGATTCTTGTCCCCCCCCTCTAACTTTTGATTGGCTGGACCGATCCGGCTGAAATTTTCAGGGGGGGTTGGGGGTGACCTAAAGTGCTCCCGGAAACGCGGGGAGTTCGGTACTTCCCGGATTCCGGAAATGGCGGTACCCGGAATTTTTTAGAATGGTAAGGGGGGACCAAGGGAAACGTAAAAATTTTTTGTCTCCGATTTTGCTCAAAAGGTGGTCATAGGGTAAGTCGACCACGCTGATTTCGAAACTGAAATCGAAATTCCCGGAAATTTTACGGATTTCGAGATATTGGACCCGGAAAATTCCGGATTTTGAAAAATTTTTCTAAAAGTGGTCAATATGGTACTCAAATGAAAGAGCTCATCGAGCTGAACAACTTTCCTTCTTGCGACACTTCCCGGAAATGCGCCTAGCGAAAGTTACGGCCGAAAAACGGAAAATCCGGGAATTCCCGAAAACCCGGATTTTGGACCAAAAAATTTTTTGTCTCCGATTTTGCTTAAAAGTTGGTCATAGGGTAATTCGATCACGCTGATTTCGAAACTGAAATCGAAATTTCCGGAAATTTTACGGATTTCGAGATATTGGACCCGGAAAATTCCGGATTTTGAAAAATTTTTCCGAAAGTGGTCTATATGGTACTCAAATGAAAGAGCTCGTCGAGCTGAACAACTTTCCTTCTTGCGACACTTCCCGGAAATGCGCCTAGCGAAAGTTATGGCCCAAAAACGGAAAATCCGGGAATTCCCGAAAACCCGGATTTTGGACCAAAAAATTTCTTGTCTCCGATTTTGCTTAAAAGTTGGTCGTAAACTAATTCGATGGCGCTGATTTCGAAACTGAAATCAAGATTTCCGGAAAATTTACGGATTTCGTGGCACTCGACACGGAAAATTGACTTGTTGATAAGAGGAAAAATGCAGCGGCAACCCGTTCATGCAAATAAGCTTGTTATTATTATTATTATTATCCGTCTGTCCCCCCCCTAGATCTCGAGATTGGGAAGGGGTACAGGGGTGGGTGATACCTTATTTTGAAGCCCTTGACTAGGACATCTCCGGGAAGCAAGATGGCTCCGATACCTTCCGGATTCCGGGAATGGCGAATCCCGGAATTTTTCGGTTGGTAAGGGGGGACCAAGGCGAAATTTCGAAATCCAAAATTTGGTCAAAAATTTTTTGTCTCCTATTTCGCTCAAAAGTTGGTTATAGGGTAACTCGACCACGCTGATTTCGAAACTGAAATCGAAATTTCCGGAAAATTTCCGGATTACGAGATATTCGACCCGGAAAATTCCGGATTTTGAAAGATTTCTCCAAAAGTGGTCGATATGGTACACAAATGAAAGAGCTCGTCGAGCTGAGCAACTTTCCTTCTTCCGACGTTTTCCGAAAATGCGTCTAGCAAAAGTTATGTCCGGAAAACTGAAAATCCGGGAATTCACGAAAATCCGGATTTTGGGTCGAAAAATTTTTTGTCTCCGATTTCACTCAAAAGTTGGTCATAGGGTAATTCGACCACGCTGATTTCGAAACTGAAATCGAAATTTCCGGAAAATTTACGGATTTCGATATATTCGCCCCGGAAATTTCCGAATTTTGAAAAATTTCTCCAAAGGTAGTCGATATGGTACTCAAACGAAAGAGTTCGTCGAGCTGAGCAACTTTCCTTCTTGCGACAATTTCTGAAAATGCGTCTAGCGAAAGTTATGGCAGAAAAATAAACAGAAAAACCTGTTGTGGGCAACACATTCTTGCAGTAGCGCTAGTGATTATTATTATTATTATTATCCGTCTGTCCCCCCCCTAGATCTCGAGATTGGGAAGGGGTACAGGGGTGGTTGATACCTCATTTTGAAGCCCTTAACTAGGACATCTCCGGGAAGCAAGATGGCTCCGATATCTTCCGGATTCCGGGAATGGTGAATCCCGGAATTTTTCGGTTGGTAAGGGGGGACCAAGGCGAAATTTCAAAATCCAAAATTTGGTCAAAAATTTTTTGTCTCCGATTTCGCTCGAAAGTTGGTCATAGGGTAACTCGACCACGCTGATTTCGAAACTGAAATCGAAATTTCCGGAAAAATTACGGATTTCGAGATATTAGACCCGGAAAATTCCAGATTTTGAAAAATTTCTTCAAAAGTGGTTGATATGGTACTCAAATGAAAGAGCTCGTCGAGCTGAACAACTTTCCTTCTTGCGACATTTTCCGGAAATGCGTGTAGCGAAAGTTATGGCCGAAAAACTGAAAATCCGGGAATTCACGGAAACCCGGATTTTGGACCAAAAAATTTTTTGTCTCCGATTTCGCTCGAAAGTTGGTCATAGGGTAACTCGACCACGCTGATTTCGAAACTGAAATCGAAATTTCCGGAAAATTTACGGATTTCGAGATATTAGACCCGGAAAATTCCAGATTTTGAAAAATTTCTTCAAAAGTGGTTGATATGGTACTCAAATGAAAGAGCTCGTCGAGCTGAACAACTTTCCTTCTTGCGACATTTTCCGGAAATGCGTGTAGCGAAAGTTATGGCCGAAAAACTGAAAATCCGGGAATTCACGGAAACCCGGATTTTGGACCAAAAAATTTTTTGTCTCCGATTTCGCTCAAAAGTTGGGCATAGGGTAACTCGACCGCACTGATTTCGAAACTGAAATCGAAATTTCCGGAAAATTTCCGGATTTCGAGATATTCGATCCGGAAAATTCCGGATTTTGAAAACTTTTTCCAAAAGTGGTCGATATGGTACTCAAATGAAAGCGCTCGTCGTGCTGAGTAATTTTCATCATTACCGTATTTTCCGGAAATGCTTCTGGTGAAAGTTATGGCAGAAAAATAAACAGAAAAACCAGTTGTGGGCAACACATTCTTGCAGTAGCGCTAGTTTATTTATTATTCCGGTCAACATTTGTGTCCCCCCCCCTTTTTCTCGAGATTGGCTGGACCGATCGGGCTGAAATTCTCACCATAGTTGGAGGGTGACCTGAAGTGCTCCCGTTTGTGGGGGCAGCCCGATATCTCCCGGATTCCGGGAATGGCGGCTCCCGCAATTTTAAAAATCGTAAGGGGGGACCAAGGGAAACGTAAAAATTTTTTGTCTCCGATTTTGCTTAAAAGTTGGTCATAGGGTAATTCTACCTCGCTGATTTCGAAACTGAAATTGAAATTTTCGGAAAATTTACGGATTTCGAGATATTCGCCCCGGAAAATTCCGGATTTTGAAAAAGTTCTCCGAAAGTGGTCGATATGGGGCTCAAATGAAAGAGCTCGTCGAGCTGAACAAGTTTCCTTCTTGCAACATTTTCCGGAAATGTGTCTAGCGAAAGTTATAGCCGAAAAACTGAAAATCCGGGAATTCACGGAAAGCCGGATTTTGGACTTAAAAATTTTTTGTCTCCGATTTTGCTTAAAAGGTTGTCATAGGGTAAGTCGACCACGCTGATTTCGAAACTAAAATTGAAATTTCCGGAAAATTTACGGATTTCGATATATTCGATCCGGAAAATTCCGGATTTTGAAAAAATTCTCCGAAAGTGGTCGATATGGGGCTCAAATGAAAGAGCTCGTCGAGCTGAACAAGTTTCCTGCTTGCGGGATCTTCCGGAAATCCGCCTATCGAAAGTTATAACCGAAAAACTAAAAATCCGGTAATTCCCGGAAGACCCGAATTTTAAAAATTGTCTCAAAAGTAGTCGATATGGTACTCATCTGAAAGCCCTCAACGAGTAGGAAAAAATTTGTAATAGAACCAAGTTTTGAAAATGTACCAAAACTGAGTTTTGACACTTTAGATAAGAGGAAAATGGCTGCGACAACCCGTTGATGCCGGTAGGATTTATTGGGTTGTCGCATTTTTTTTAAAAAAAAGACAACCCTTTGATATGGCTAAGTTTCTTTATTTATTATTCCGGTCAACACTTTGTCCCCCCCCTTTTTCTCGAGATTGGCTGGGCCGATTGGGCTGAAATTATCACCATAGTTGTAGAGTGACCTGAAGTGGTACCGGAAGTGGGGGCAGCCCGATATCTCCCGGATTCCGGGAATGGCGGCTACCGGAATTTTTAAAATCGTAAGGGGGGACCAAGGCTATTCTAAAAAATGGTCGAAAATTTTTTGTCTCCGATTTCGCTCAAAAGTTGGTCATAGGGTAACTCGACCACGCTGATTTCGAAACTGAAATCGAAATTTCCGGAAAATTTACGGATTTCGAGATATTCGCCCCGGAAAATTCCGGATTTTGAAAAATTTTTGCGAAAGTGGTCTATATGGTACTCAAATGAAAGATCTCATCGAGCTGAGCAACTTTTCTTCTTGCGACATTTTCCGGAAATGCGTCTAGCGAAAGTTATAGCCAAAAAACTGAAAATCCGGGAATTCACGAAAACCCGGATTTTGGGCCAAAAATTTTTTGTCTCCGATTTCGCTCAAAAGTTGCTCATAGGGTAATTCGACCACGCTGATTTCGAAACAGAAATCGAAATTTTCAGAAAATTTACGGATTTCGAGATATTGGACCCGGAAAATTCCGGATTTTGAAAACTTTTTCCGAAAGTGGTCTATATGGTACTAAAATGAAAGAGCTCGTCGAGCTGAACAACTTTCCTTCTTGCGACTTCTACCAGAAATGCGCCTAAAGTTATTGCAGAAAACCCGAAAATCCGGGAATTCCCGGGAAAACCGAATTTCTAAGAATTGTCACAAAAGATGACTTTACGGTACTCATTCGAAAGCTCTTAGCGAGTAGGAAAAAAGTTGCAATAGCACCAAAGCCTGAAACTGTACCAAAACTGAGTTTTTGCCCTTTAGATAAGAGGAAACTGGCTGCGACAACCCGTTGATGCCGGTAGGATTTATTATTATTGTGTTGCCCACTTTTCCAAAGGAATGGGCAACACTTTGTTATTGGTCTGTGCTTATTATTATTATTATTATTGGGTTGTCGCATTTTTTTTAAAAAAAGACAACCCTTTGATATGGCTAAGTTTCTTTATTTATTTATTTATTTATTTTTGTGTTGCCCACTTTTCCAAAGGAAATGGCAACACCTTGTTATTGGTCTGTGCTTATTATTATTATTATTATTATTATTATCCGTCTGTCCCCCCCCTAGATCTCGAGATTGGGAAGGGGTACAGGGGTGGTTGATACCTTATTTTGAAGCCCTTGACTAGGACATCTCCGGGAAGCAAGATGGCTCCGATACCTTCCGGATTCCGGGAATGGCGAATCCCGGAATTTTTCGGTTGGTAAGGGGGGACCAAGGCGAAATTTCAAAATCCAAAATTTGGTCAAAAATTTTTTGTCTCCGATTTTGCTCAAACGTTGGCCATAGGGTAACTCGACTACGCTGATTTCGAAACTGAAAACGAAATTTCCGGAAAATTTCCGGATTTCGAGATATTCGACCCGGAAAATTCCGGATTTTGAAAAATTTCTCCAAAAGTGGTCGATATGGTACTCAAATGAAAGAACTCGTCGAGCTGAGCAACTTTCCTTCTTGCGACGTTTTCCGAAAATGCGTGTAGCGAAAGTTATGGCCGAAAAACTGAAAATCCGGGAATTCACGGAAACCCGGATTTTGGACCAACAAATTATTTGTCTCCGATTTTGCTTAAAAGCTGGTCATAGGGTAATTCGACCACGCTGATATCGAAACTGAAATCGAAATTTCCGGAAAGGTTACGGATTTCGAGATAATCGATCCGGAAAATTCCGGATTTTGAAAAATTTTTCCGAAAGTGGTCGATATGGTACTCAAATGAAAGCGCTCGTCGTGCTGAGTAATTTTCATCATTACCGTATTTTCCGGAAATGCTTCTGGTGAAAGTTCTGGCAGAAAAATAAACAGAAAAACCAGTTGTGGGCAACACATTCTTGCAGTAGCGCTAGTTTATTTATTATTCCGGTCAACATTTGTGTCCCCCCCCCTTTTTCTCGAGATTGGCTGGACCGATCGGGCTGAAATTCTCACCATAGTTGTAGGGTGACCTGAAGTGCTCCCGTTTGTAAGGGCATCCCGATATCTCCCGGATTCCGGGAATGGCGGCTCTCGGAATTTTTAAAAATGGTAAGGGGGGACCAAGGGAAACGTAAAAATTTTTTGTCTCCAATTTCGCTCAAAAGTTGGTCATAGGGTAATTCGACCGCGCTGATTTCGAAACCGAAAACGAATTTTCCGGAAAATTTACGGATTTCGAGATATTCGCCCCGGAAAGTATCGGAATTTGAAAATTTTCCCCAAAAGTGGTCGATATGGAGCTCAAATGAAAGAGCTCGTCGAGCTGGACAACTTTCCTTCTTGCGACATTTTCCGGAAATGCGTCTAGCGAAAGTTATAGCCGAAAAACTGAAAATCCGGGAATTCACGAAAACCCGGATTTTGGACTTAAAAATTTTTTGTCTCCGATTTTGCTCAAAAGTTGGTCATAGGGTAATTCGACCACGCTGATTTCGAAACTGGAATCGAAATTTCCGGAAAACTTCCGAATTTCGAGATATTCGACCCGGAAAATTCCGGATTTTGAAAAATTTCTTCAAAAGTGGTCGATATGGTACTCAAATGAAAGAGCTCGCCGAGCTGAACAACTTTCCTTCTTGCGACATTTTCCGGAAATGCGTCTAGCGAAAGTTATAGCCGAAAAACTGAAAATCCGGGAATTCACGAAAACCCGGATTTTGGACCAAAAAATTTTCTGTCTCCGATTTTGCTCAAAAGTTGCTCATAGGGTAATTCGACCACGCTGATTTCGAAACTCAAATCGAAATTTCCGGATAACTTCCGGATTTCGAGATATTCGACCCGGAGCATTCCGGATTTTGAAAAATTTCTTCAAAAGTGGTCAAGCTCAAATGAAAGAGCTCCCCGAGCTGAACAACTTTCCTTCTTGCGACATTTTCCGTAAATGCGTCTAGCGAAAGTTATAGCCGAAAAACTGAAAATCCGGGAATTCACGAAAACCCGGATTTTGGACCAAAAAATTTTCTGTCTCCAATTTTGCTCAAAAGTTGCTCATAGGGTAATTCGACCACGCTGATTTCGAAACTGAAATCGAAATTTCCGGAAAATTTACGGATTTCGAGATATTCAATCCGGAAGATTCCGAATTTTCAAAAATTTCTCTAAAAGTTATTGAAATGGAGCTCAAATGAAAGAGCTGGTCGAGCTGAGCAATTTTGCTCCTTACGGTATTTTCCGGAAATGCCTCTAGCAAAAGTTATAACCGAAAAACTGAAAATCCGGTAATTTCCGGAAAACCCGAATTTTGAAAAGTTGCCTCAAACGAGTCAATATGGTACTTATTCGAAAGCCCTCGACGAGTAGAAAGAAAGTTGTAATAGAACAAAGTTCTGAAAACGTACTAAAACTGAGTTTTTTGGCCCTTTAGATAAGAGGAAAATGCCTGCGACAACCCGTTGATGCCGGTAGGATTTATTATTATTATTATTATTATCCGTCTGTCCCCCCCCTAGATCTCGAGATTGGGAAGGGGTACAGGGGTGGTTGATACCTCATTTTGAAGATATTCACTTGGACGTTGGATCCTCAGTTGCGCAGTCCGATACCTTCCGGATTCCGGGAATGGCGAATCCCGGAATTTTTCGGTTGGTAAGGGGGGACCAAGGCGAAATTTCAAAATCCAAAATTTGGTCAAACATTTTTTGTCTCCGATTTCGCTCAAAAGTTTGTCATAGGGTAACTCGACCACGCTGATTTCTAAACTGAAATCGAAATTTCCGGAAAATTTACGGATTTCGAGATATTCGACCCGGAAAATTCCGTATTTTGAAAAATTTCTCCAAAAGTGGTCGATATGGTACTCAAATGAAAGATCTCGTCGAGCTGAGCAACTTTTCTTCTTGCGACATTTTCCGCAAATGCGTCTAGCGAAGGTTATGTCCGAAAAACTGAAAATCCGGGAATTCACGAAAATCCGGATTTTGGGTCGAAAAATTTTTTATCTCCGATTTCGCTCAAAAGTTGGTCATAGGGTAACTTTACCACGCTGATTTCGAAACTGAAATCGAAATTTCCGGAAAATTTCCGGATTTCGAGATATTCGACCCGGAAAATTCCGGATTTTGAAAAATTTCTCTGAAAGTGGTCGATATGGTGCTCAAACGAAAGAGTTCGTCGAGCTGAGCAACTTTCCTTCTTGCAACAATTTCTGAAAATGCGTCTAGCGAAAGTTATGACAGAAAAACCTATCGTGGGCAACACATTCTTGCTGTAGCGCTAGTTGTGTTGCCCACTTTTCCAAAGGAATGGGCAACACTTTGTTATCGTTCTGTGCTTATTATTATTATTATTATTATTATTATCCGTCTGTCCCCCCCCTAGATCTCGAGATTGGGAAGGGGTACAGGGGTGGTTGATACCTCATTTTGAAGCCCTTGACTAGGACATCTCCGGGAAGCAAGATGGTTCCGATACCTTCCGGATTCCGGGAATGGCGAATCCCGGAATTTTTCGGTTGGTAAGGGGGGACCAAGGCGAAATTTCAAAATCCAAAATTTGGTCAAAAATTTTTTGTCTCCGATTTCGCTCAAAAGTTGGTCATAGGGTAACTCGACCACGCTGATTTCGAAACTGAAATCGAAATTTCCGGAAAATTTCCGGATTTCGAGATATTCGACCCGGAAAATTCCGGATTTTGAAAAATTTCTCCAAAAGTGGTCGATATGGTACTCAAATGAAAGGTCTCGTCGAGCTGAACAACTTTCCTTCTTGCGTCATTTTCTGAAAATGCGTCTAGCGAAAGTTATGGTCGAAAAACTGAAAATCCGGGAATTCACGAAAATCCGGATTTTGGGTCGAAAAAGTTTTTGTCTACGATTTCACTCAAACGTTGGTCATAGGGTAATTCGACCACGCTGATTTCGAAACTGAAATAGAAATTTCCGGAAAATCTCTCGATTTCGAGATATTCGACCCGGAAGATTCCGGATTTTGAAAAACTTCTCCAAAAGTGGTCAATATTGGGCTCAAATGAAAGAGCTCGGCGAGCTGAGTAATTTTTATAATTACCATATTTTCCGGAAATGTTTCTAGCGAAAGTTATGGCCACAGATTGGAAAATGCGGAATTTCCGTAAAAAACCGGATTTTCAAAAATTCGTTGAAACATGGGCAATATGGTGCTTAATTGAAAGCTCTTTGAGTCCTGGGACAGATTTCCTGAACAGAGGCAGCTTAAAAGGTGTCTAGCAAAATTTATACCACAAGGGAATCTGTTGTGGGCAACACATTCTTGCAGTAGCGCTAGTTATTATTATTATTATTATTAGCAGGTGGGTGTCCCCCCCCTAGATCTCGAGATTGGGAAGGGGTACAGGGTTGGTTAATATCTCATTTTGAAGAGCGTGAAAAGAAGGTGTGCATCCGTGAATTTCATCACTGTATCTCCACCCAGTCGACCAGGGCAGGGAATTTAAAATTTAAATTTTTAAAAATCGAAGGTGGTGGTTCTGGTTCTCTGGAAACGCCTATTATCAGTTGTTTTTCGCCCCTAGAACTCGAGATTGGGAAGGGATACAGGGTTGGTTAATATCTCATTTTGAAGAGCGTGAAAAGAAGGTGTGCATCCGTGAATTTCATCACTCTATCTCCACCCAGTCGACCAGGGCAGGGAATTTAAAATTTAAATTTTTAAAAATCGTAACGGGGGTTCTGGTTCTCTGGAAAGGCGATTCTCAAAAATGGTCAAACAACTTTTGCTTCGAATTTTGTTGAAATGACGGTGATAGGGTAATTCGGGGACGCAGATTCCAAATCTGCAATCGAAATTTTTCTACCTTTTGAGAATCTCGAGATGTGGCCAAAAGTTACACTGTTGGAGTCCACAAAAGTGAGCAAACTGCCCAGAAACACCTAATATCCGTGTTTTTTGAACTAGTTAGTCATGATGAGCCGGCGTATTTGCTAGGACACGCTTAGAATGGTATATCAAGTAACTTTTAGCGATATGTAGTTGAAAATTGCTTATCCCAACTGCCCTTTTATGGGCAACCATGTTCAGGTAAAGGTGTCAAAAATGGTCAAAAACTTTTTGTCTCCGATTTGGTTGAAAAGTCGGTTATAAGGTAATTCGGGGACGCAGATTCCAAATCTGCAATCGAAATATTTCTACCTTTTGAGAATCTCGCGATATGGCCAAAAGTTACACTGTTGGAGACCGCAAAAGTGAGCAAACTGCCCAGAAACACCTAATATCCGTGTTTTTTGAACTAGTTAGTCAAGTTTAGCAGGTGGGTTTGCTAGAACACGGTTTAGAAGGGTATATCAGGAAACTTTTAGCAATATTTAGTAGAAAATTGCTTATCCCAACTGCCCTTTTATGGGCAACCATGTTCAGGTAAAGGTGTCAAAATGGTCAAAACCTTTTTGTCTCCGATTTGGTTGAAAAGTCGGTTATAAGGTAATTCGTAATTATCCCAACTGCCTTTTTAAGGGCAACCATTTGTATGAAGTAGTGTTAACAAAGTGTAATATAAAATCATTTATCCCAACTGCCCTTCTAAGGGCGACCATTTTAGGATGAAGGTGTCGTCATTATTGTATTCGAATAAAACCAAGCATATTGCAGAAGCACGCATTTCTTGAACGAGAGGCTATCAAAGTCTTAGGAAATAAAGCTGTGACCTAAATGGAATGTGCAGGTGGGCAACACACTCTCGCAGTCGCTAGTTTATTTATTATATCGGTAAACAATCTTGTCCCCCCCCCTTTTTCTCGAGATTGGCTGGACCGATCGGGCTGAAATTATCAGTACCAGTTGGGGGTGGGGTGAAGTGGCACCGGAAGTGCGGGTAGCCCGATACCTCCCGGATTCCGGGAATGGCGGCTCCCGGAATTTTTAAAAATGGTAAGGGTGGACCAAGGGAAACGTAAAAATTTTTTGTCTCCGAATTCGCTCAAAAGTTGGTCATAGGGTAATTCGACCATGCTGATTTCGAAACTGAAATCGAAATTTCCGGAAAATTTACGGATTTCGAGATATTCGCCCCGGAAAATTTCGGATTTTGAAAAATTTCTTCAAAAGTAGTCAATATGGTACTCAAATGAAAGAGCTCGTCGAGCTGAGCAACTTTCCTTCTTGCGACATTTTCCGGAAATGTGTCTAGCGAAAGTTATAGCCGAAAAACTGAAAATCCGGGAATTCACGAAAACCCGGATTTTGGACTTAAAAATTTTTTGTCTCCAATTTTGCTTAAAAGTTGGTCATAGGGTAAGTCGACCACGCTGATTTCGAAACTGGAATCTAATTTTCCGGAAAATTTACGGATTTCGAGATATTCGGCCCGGAAAATTCCGGATTTTGAAAAATTTCCCTAAAAGTGGTCAATATGGGGCTCAAATGAAAGAGCTCGTCGAGCTGAGCAACTTTGCTTCTTGCGACATTTTTAGAAAATGCGCCTAGCGAAAGTTCCGTCCGAAAAACCGAAGATCCGGGAATTCCCGGAAAATCGGAATTTTTAAAAATTGTCTCAAAAGTAGTCGATATGGTACTCATTTGAAAGCCCTCAACGAGTAGGAAGAAGGTTGCAATAGAACCAAGTTCTGAAAATGTACCAAAACTGAGTTTTGGCCCTTTAGATAAGAGGAAAATGGCTGCGACAACCCGTTGATGCCGGTAGGATTTATTATTATTATTATTATTCTTCTTCTTGTCCCCCCCTATTAACTCAAGCTAGGCTCAACGCCCGGAGCTGAAATTTGGTGGGTATGTGGGGGTTGGTCCCAAACCTGGCCCATTTTAACACGTTCCTTACCAGGGACGTATTTTTACGTCTTTTTGAATACAACAATTTGATCTGTGGATGTAAAAATACGTCCAAAAACTAATGGTTTTTATAGCTGTTTCAGAATGAATAGAATACTTCCGACGACACAAAAATTCGGAAAATGATTATAAAAGTTTGAAAACACCGGTCCCCTCCGGTATATGTGCAAGTATGTATGTGCAAAGCCAAAACATCCATAAGTCCCATTCCTCCCCAATTTCAGTATTTTGTACCACATTCTTGCCGTCTGCAAGACTCCAAAAGAACCTTATTTACAGAATTTTTATTTCCAGATAAATGGACCAAGGAGGGAAGACAAATTATGGAAGGGGGGATGGGAGGGATATATAAAAATTTTGGTATTCTTGTGGTGGTTTACTGATCGCCTAGGCCAATATGGCATGATCTAGAATCTAGATATGAACGAATTCAAAGCGTTTACTGGCACTACTCTGTCTTCACATCGGTCTAGTGAATTTCCTAAGGTATGCTGCCTCTCGGATGGACTGTTCAAACTGACCATGTATAAGAACTTACCTTTGAGACGTGGTAGATTCCCGGCTTATTTGATTTTGGCCATCTTCAGTAACCTTCATTTGACGGATAATTTCTTCGCCCGGTGGGGGTCCTGATAGACTTGCCAAACTTTACTTTAGGTGCAAAGAAAGTGCCACAGAAAAAATATACCGTGTGCTCTAGCAGAGGAAGCCAGCTTGATGAGTTTTCATTGTAAACTGCCTGAAAACGTTTTGATTTGTCAATTTGAACTTTTTTCAATAAATCCATGACTTTTCTTAGTTAGTAAACCTTTTTTCCTTTTGCAGGTTGTTTTACCAGACGTATTTTTACGTCCTTTTTGCAGAATTAAGGTTACAACAGGACGTAAATTTACGTCCCCAAGCAAATTAAATAGTAGCAGAAACCCAAAATAAGACGTAATAGTACGTCCAATGGAATAGCCTGTAGTAAACGTAAAATTACGTTGTTTAACATATTTTTAGAACATATAATGAAAAAAGTTTATAGACGTAAATTTACGTCCAAGGTATTTTGTGCTTACCAGATAGATAGAGCGGAGCAGATGTGTATACTTGGATTGAAAATTGGTCAAGTATTGAGAGTGGAAGGCTAATTTCAAATCTACGGTAACGGGGGTGAAAAGTGTGGTAAGGAAAGTGTTAATTTCATCGCTCTAGACCCACCCAGTCGACCAGGGCAGGGAATTTAATTTTTTAAAATCGTAAGGGGGGACCAAGGCGATTCTCAAAAATGATCGAAAACTTTTTGTCTCCGATTTGGTTGAAAAGTCAGTCCTAGGGTAATTCGGGGACGCAGATTCCAAATCTGCAATCGAAATTTTTCTAGCTTTTGTGATTCTCGAGATATGGCTAAAAGTTACACTGTTGGAGACCGCAAAAGTGAGCAAACTGCCCAGAAACGCCTAATATCTGTGTTTTTGAACTCGTTAGTCAAGTTTAGCTGGTGGATTCGCTAAGATATCCTTTAAAAAGAAGTGTCAAGTAACTTGTGGCAATATTTAATCGAAAATTCCTTATCCCAACTGCCTTTTTATGGGCAACCATCTTCAGAAGAAGGTGTCAAAAATGGTCGAAAACTTTTTCTCTCCGATTTGGTTGAAAAGTCAGTCCTAGGGTAATTCGGGGACGCAGATTCCAAATCTGCAATCGGAGTTTTTCTAGCTTTTGTGAATCTCGAGATATGGCCAAAAGTTACACTGTTGGAGACCACAAAACTGAGCAAACTGCAAAGAAACGCCTAATATTTGTGTTTTTTGAACTCATTAATCAAGTTTAGTCGGTGGATTTGCTAGGACACCCTTTAAAAAGAAGTGTATAGTAACTTTCAGCGATATTTAGTAGAAAATTTCTTATCCCAACTGCCCTTTTATGGGCAACCATTTTCAGGTGAAGATGTCAAAAATGGATAAGAACGTTTAATGTCCGATTTGGCTGAAAAGTCGGTCATAGGGTAATTCGGGGACGCAGATTCCAAATCTGCAATCGAAATGTTTCTAGCTCCCGTGGATCTCGAGGTATGGCCAAATGCTACGCTGTTGGAGTCTGAGCAAATTGTTTAGAAAAGCCTAATATCAGTACTTTTTTCGAAGCCGGTAGTCAAGTTGAGCTGGTGGATTTGCTAGGACTCCCTTTAAGAGGGTGTATCAAGTAACTTTTAGCGATATTTAGTGAAAAATTAGTTATCCCAACTGCCCTTTCAAGGGAAACCATTTCTAGAAAAGTTCCTTATCCCAACTACCCTTTCAGAGGCAACCATTTCCCGAAAATCGACGCTACAAAGTTAAAGACGCCTAAAGAAAGAAGCGGCGGCAAACCATTCATGCCAGTTTAGCTTGTTTTACGCTCATTTGATTGTTTATTTTTCTAGGCGAGACAGCGGACACTCTGAACGCTCTACGCTACTGTAAGCCGCGGGGTGCCCTAATTGTGGGTATCACCAACACTGTGGGCTCATCCATTTGTCGTGAATCTCACTGCGGTGTTCATATCAATGCTGGGCCCGAAATTGGCGTTGCCAGTACTAAGGTTGGTTTATCAGATTGATTAATGATGTTTAAGGCAGGCGTTTTTTCATTATTTCTTTATGATTAATGATGTGATAATTAGTGTTTCCGTCCGAAACCAACGCGAACACCCCCCCCCCAAACTGACTGACCCACCTTCTAATACATTTTACCGTTTTCGGACTGAAATGTTTAGTTGTTGCCTGCGTGGGTATGTACTTGCGGATCTGTGAACCGCCAAATTGATTAATGATTAATTGGTATTAACCAATCCATTATTAGTAATCAATTGACTTGATTTGTGATTGCCTTTTGGTTTTCTAGGCGTATACGAGTCAAATCTTAGCCCTGGTCATGTTTGCCTTAGTGATGAGCGAAGATTCCATCTCAAAGCAGCCCCGACGTACGGACATTGTTCAGGCCCTGAAAAGGCTCCCAGGTAGGCTTAAAGATAGATTGATCTGTTAAATTTCTTCTAATTTAATGGTTTTTGGTTTATGGATGACCCTGACTGTAGAAATATACGTATATGTATATAGCCCCTCTAACAACAAAAATTGAGCCTTAGGTGCCTGGGATCAATTGTTGTACGGAAACACAACACATTAATGCAGGGGCGCACTTACGGGGGGTGAGGGGGGAGCGGCGCCCCCCCCCGAAACCAGACGTAAAGGATAAATTTTATTGTCTGCGCGTAGCGCCGGCATAAAATTTCAAAAATTTTTGCGCCTTCGGCGCGAAGTTTACTTAATTGTTGCTTAATTTACCCTTATTTCAGCGTGTTTTCTTTCACTAGCGACTTTTGTTAACATTTTCAAAAATTTTCGCGCCGTCGGCGCGAAATTTATTAGTCTTTTGCTTAATTTACGCTTATTTTTTCATTTTCAATCTTGTTTTCAATCATTTTTCAACTTCTGGTGGGCTTTGCGCTCAGACCCCCCCAAATTTTTTTAGGTCCGCCCCCCCCCCCCGAAAAAATTTCGTATGTGCGCCACTGCATTAACGCTACGGATTGGACACTCAGGTATAGTCGAACAATGCTTCTGGTAGACAATTCCTATCCTGTTTCCTGAGGTAGACTGGAAAAGGAGTCTTTTTGTTTTTTGCTAAAATATTTGCATATGTTTTGTTTTCTATTTTTCAGAATTGATTCAGGCCGTTTTGAAGCTGGACCAGCAGGTTTTGGAGTTGGCCAAGGAAGTGTTCAAGGAGAAGTCCCTGCTGGTGATGGGTCGAGGCTACAACTTTGCCACCTGCCTAGAGGGCGCTTTAGTATAGACACCATTTGCTTAACTGTTCTTTTTCTACTGTTGTGAAAATACTGGGCTTATTCTACTGGGGCGGTCCTCTCCTCATAAAGGACCTCCCCCCCCTCCCAAAAAAATTCGCCACTCCTCCAACAGTGGGTGCCCCCTTTTGCTACCAACTTTTGCCCTGAAAACATCGCTCAGATGTCCAAATTTTCAATTATTTTCCGGCTTCGCTGGAGGTATTTTCCTCGATATTTGCCTATTTTAACACCAAATCCGTTTTTTGCACTAAAAAGCGAACTTTTTTGGCGGTTACTATATAAATAGCGCAATTTTTAGCATATTTTCAGAAACATTATGAAAATCTACCCGCCCAAAATGATTCGCCACCCCCCCCCCCAAGAAAAATTCCCTAGAATAAATCTTATTAAACATTTTATGAATACGCTTACGGTTAAAATGGCTTAAACTTTATTTAATCCGCGAGCTAAACTGACCTAGCCTAATCTATTTAGGTGTTTTATTCACGATTTTATGAATACTGGTTAAGTATTTACAAAATCTTTACAAATCCTAGAATTTAATCTGTTTAATCCATTAAAGTTAATCCGTTGAAGTTAATCCGTTTTAACTTAACCTTTTTGCCGGAAAGGCCCTTTGAATGGTGGCGGTGAGCGGGGTGAAAAGTGAGAGTTTAAATTGTCAACCGTAGTTCTAACATTACGTATATGCCAACATTGTATTTGTTTATTTTATACAGACTATACGTACGTATATTTTTTCTTGGATTCTGGCATATAAATTATTTTAAATATTAATTCTGCAAATAGATTTTTACATACCGAAATTTACAAAAAACTTTTGTCGAACGCAACAACCAAGTTTAACATCACACCTAAAATCTTAACACATAAACTTTGTGATATTTAAGTAGTTTTGTATACCAAATACAAGATTTGACGACGTATGTCGTAATATAGACCATTATCCATTGAGTATATACCTGTATATACTCTTTGGTGCAGTTTGACGACTTCGGTCGTAATATAGTAACGTTCCTTCTTTCTATGCTTGCATGGATTGATTGAACATATATAAATCTTCCCTTTAATGTCAGCATATACATAACATGTTTATGGCATACGCATAACGATATTAATGTTTTTTTGTATGTGAGAAAAGTATATTAATCTTGAATTGCCGTGTCTCTACGTAACTATATATTTTATTTATATTGAAAATTTGTTCTGACCAATTTTCGCTTTTACTCAAACAAATGGAACACTACAGTAATTATTATGGAAAACTACTATGTATAGTTTTTACATTGAAAATTTGTTATGACCATTTTCGCTTTTATTCAAACAAATGAACACTACAGTAAATTATATTGGAAATCTGTGCTTGTATTGTTTCGGTTATTTGTATAATCTGCAGTATATATAGCTAAAAGTTAATTTTGCTTATTTTTACATTGAAAAAATTTTTGTGACCAATTTTTGCTTTTATTCAAACAAATGGCTCAACACAGTAAATTATATGGGAAAACTATACTTTTATTGTTTCGTTTACCTGTATAGTTTGCAGTATAGCTAAAAGTTTCAGGTTGATTTTATATCTACCATTTTACTGATTGTCATTGTCTTGTGCCTTCAGAAATTAATTAGTAATCTGTATTCATTTTCAGTTTACGAAAATTTTGTATATCTTTTTTCAGTTATAAAAATGCGTAATAGCTTTTCCAAAAACGGTACATAAAAATTTTTTATATATAAAGTCATATGTTTCAATTCAATTAAGTTGGGATCTCCCTTCCCTTCTGTTTATGTGTTAACATCACGTCTTGAGGCGACCAGCGGCGAAACCTTTTCTTGCTTATTTATATATTTTTCTTAAATTTACCAAAAAACCAAGTTCAATACAGCTCCACTGATGAGCCGCCTGTATCGTGAACTCTGGTCTGGCAGAGGTCGCATGCACTTACTAACATAGGTTGTTGGATGTTGATTTGTTAATTTGCCATGAATGTGCACCTGCTTATAAGCAATGTTTTGGCGTATGAACAAATGTAGCTTTCATTTGTTCTTACAATACTACCATGGCTCCTAATCGACACCAAGACAAAATAGGTTGCGTGGTATGTATCCCTGTATATGATGTTTATTATTTTTTGGCGTTTTGATTCTTTTCTTTTGTGCGTTTTAGAAAATCAAGGAACTGTCCTATATGCACTGTGAGGGCATCATGTCTGGGGAGCTAAAGCACGGCCCGCTGGCTATGGTAGACTCGACTATGCCCATTGTTATGGTGATCTGCAAGGACAATGTTTATAGCGTACGTATTTATCGTTTGTAGGAGCTAATCAGTTGGTCGAGTACAATTGTATTTTACACTTATTGTATTTTTACATTTAGTACAATTGTACCGTAGTGTATTTTTAATTTTAGCGACGGAGCGGCAACGTGTTACCTGTACACTAATTTTGTAGAATTTCTGTGAATGTGATCCTTCCTTAGGCTGGGCTCTTTCTAGGCGAAAAAGGGGGGGGGCGCCCACAAGTGGGAGGGAATCCAAAAAGAGGGAGGGCTAGAATGGTGTAAAATACTAAAATACGGTACAAATTGCCTGTTTTCTGCGTATGCTTCTGCAATTTTGTACTACAGACGGTTTGACGATTTAGACCAAAAAACCAAAACCAAAAATTCTTCTTCATCGTCTTCCATTCCAGCACCGACAGTACTAGGTCAAAAAACTGGATATGGTTCAACGAACGAGGGTCATGGTTTTTGGTAGCGGGAGCTGCACATTAATACACAGAAACTGTAAAAAAGGGCTGGTTTTAGTCCGACCTGAACAGTCAGTGTACATTACATTTTTTTTTAAAAATTCGAAAATCAATATCTTAGCAGTCATCATAGCTACAACGCAACCTGCTCCAGTGCCGGCCAACGGGCTTACCAATTTGAGTCGATGGAGTGGGGGGAACCCCCAGCAGAAAAAGCCCCAGTTGAGGCACCCAACCATACCATGATTCTAAAATGATAATTGAATGGCGGAGCGGAACGTAATGTAATTTCTGATAGCTATTATTGTGCTTACTTTTTCTATTTTCATATTTTTAATCATTTTAATTTCTTGTATTTTTGTCTACTCCACCTTTTTTATTGTTTCAGAAAAGCCTGAATGCCCTACAGCAGGTTGTGGCCCGTGACGGTCGCCCCATCATTATCTGTGATGAACACGTTCCCATTACCGACCTCCTGAATATGCCGCATGTTATCAGAGTACCCTATACTGTCGACTGCCTCCAGAATATTCTGACCGTAATACCCCTCCAGTTGTTGTCCTATCATATTGCGGAACTGAATGGTAGAAATGTAAGAAAGAAGTTCACTGAACGGTTTTACGGTTTTCCTTGCTACATTTTTGGACATTGTCAGTTAATTCAATTTCACTTCTTGATGGTCAAAGTGTTGATAAATGATAATAGAATAAGAGTAGTACAATGAGAAAAATTGGTTTTTTGAGGTTTTTGTGGATCGACATTTTCAAAGCGTTTCTGTCTTTAACCAGGTGGTCCAGTTGTGCGAGGGGTCTACCTCAACTTCGACGAGGGGGGTCTACCACAAAATTAACAAAAATCCGGAGTTTCTTACATTTTTGGACCAAGACTTGGTGTGGCAACAATTAGATTTTAAAGATATTTTTGACAGAATTGCTAAAAATTTCCTTCCAAGACTAATGTCCATTCCTATTGGTATTTAGAGTCGCTGAGTGGTTTAATACCCTTTTTTCCAGAGATGGTCTGCTCTTCTCTTTTTCTTTTTTTCTTTTCCCCTTTAAGCCATTTTTGTTGGTCTGGGTGGAAGGCTGCCCATCACCCCAGCTGGCTTTTTCCCAGGCAAAAATTTCTGGGGGGGGGGGAAGTCTGGGGGGGGGTTCCCCCAGGTCTGGGGGGGGGCTCGGATTTCTGGGGGGGAGAAAATTTTTTAGAAAAATGTCAAAAAATAGCTATTTTTTGCTGCTGAGCTAAAAAATTAATTATTTTGAACTTAAATTTAAGCTTAAAATAGCTAAAAATGCTTAAAAATGGGTACAAATCCGGCGAAGCCGGAAAAATTTTCAAAATTTTCTCTCGAAACCCTATTTTTCCGGGCACTTTAGGATGGGGGGGGGTTCTGGGGGGAAGGCCCGAATCCTGGAGGGGGGGCGACCCAAGCCTTTGGGGGAAACGGATTTCTGGGGGGGGGCACCCCCCCCCTGTAGGGAAAAGCCAGCCCAGCATTCTCCTCCCGACTCGACATGATCCTTTGGGTTTTCTTGCTTGAAACTTGAAGCCAATAGGTTACATAAACTTTAGCCTGTCAAGAGTACATAATACATAAGAGTATGACAGCACTGTTTGGGAGTTTTGTCCCTCGGCTTTTCAAAGCTTTCGTCTCATTTTAGGTTGATCGTCCACGAAATTTGGCCAAATCTGTGACAGTCGAATAGAGGAATAGCGCGGCGCCTTGACGCTAGCAGCAGACATCCTAAAGGAAAGAGCCTTGTAATGAAAGCCTTAACACTGATTATGTACAACTACATGATACATACTTTGCTAGGATTATGTATTAATTGATTTATTTATTTTTCTATTTATGAATTTGCTGGGTTTTTCAATTGATCAATGATTTCTGACTCCCCTCCATTTCCCATTGAAGTTTTTAATGATGACTTTCTTCATCGTATAATTGTAAAATATCAACAGTCTAAAAATCTGCTTTTGTTAGAATTTTTTGCACAAATTATTCTATCGGAAATGTATGTCTTTTCTTATGAATGTATTTTAATTTGTTCTACTGTTTTCTTTTACTGGCAATAATAATAGCAGTTTGTTTGTCTCTAATTAATTTAATATTTATTTCTTCAACTTCTAAGTTTGTTATGCATTTCTAACCATATTATTGTCATGCTTTATCGTTTTTGTCGTTGTTTTGTTCAGATTGTTCGTTTGTGTAGTTTTTGTTTCTTTAATATTATTATAATACTTATATGTTGTGTTCAGAATTTCCTTGCAGCATTCCTGTCTCTGTGTCATATTTTCATTCAGTTTCTTTCTTTTCAACTGTGAATTTATAGTATTCTAATTCGTAATGTTGCTTAGGGGCCTATTTCATCATTAGTCACAAGTTCACAAGCCACAAGCAAATTCGGTTTCATCAACGATTAGTCACAAGTCACAAGTCACAAGCAAAGTCCCTGCCTATGGCAAGTGCACCACAAGTTGATTTTCCAGTTTCAGTTTCATCAAACCACAAGCCACAAGTCACAAGTTCACAAGTCCCTGCAGACAATTGCAAATCCCCACAAGTCGAAGCATCACTTGTGGCATTCAAATAATAATTAATTAAAAAATAATATAAAATCAATTTTCATTCGTATTGAGCTATAATTAAACTTTCTGAACTTCAAAACAATAAACGAATCAGATACACCGAATTTTATTGAACTTTCTACATCACAAATATTTTCTAACATTACACAATTTCTCTTGTTAGAAATGTATTTTTAACTCACCTTTAGATAACTTTAGTTTATAATTTTTCTATGCGTTAAGACTCTTGTATTATTTTTAAATTCAGTCCACTTTTTGTTTTATTAATTTTGTTAATTTTCTTGGTTTTATTAATTATTTATTACTTATATCGTTTTACTGCAGAACCGAGGACTTTCAAAGTGTTAATTTTGTTTCCTGATGTCTTCTTGCGTTCCTCTTCCATGCCCACAAGTGCTTCGCTCAACTTGTGAGCTCTGACGTCATTTCAGCGAGCTTGCCTGTTATTTACTTGTGGCTTGTGACTTGTGGCCACAAGTTGCCAGCAAAGTTTGATGAAACCCAATTTTGGACAACTTGTGGCCACAAGTCACAAGTTCACAAGTTGTGGCTTGTGAACTTGTGACTAATGATGAAATCGGCCCTAGGAGTGTTCTATTCCGTAAAATACGAAGAGAACTTTTCAACTCAACGTAGCACTTAAATAGTTTGAATTTTTTAAAAACAAAAGGTAGACGTGCAATGGTTCAATGAATTTCTGTAAAAGCTTGGAACTGAAAACTGTATATTTTAAATTAGTTCCTTTCTTTCCGTATTTTATGTAATATAACGTTATTATTATTATTATTATCTCGTTTGTGGCAGGCTATTGATTTCCTGTGTACATGATCGTTCATTGAAGACTTGATAACTTATAATTATTCCTTTTTGTTTCACTTGTCATGATGTTCAGAGAGCTGTGTATGTTCGGTGAATGAAATTGTTGCCTTATTTATTAAATAAAGTGAAGTAGTATAGCCTACAAAGGTAGACTTCAACCACTAGAAAGTAGAAATTGCTCGCAGATGTACGCCCATGCATTCTTAGCGCCTTTTTGCGAAGCGAGTTAAAGGGGGGGGGGGTTCACTTTAGGGTCATTTTTTCGACCATCTCCGATTTTTCTCATCTTCACATATTTTATTGTCCAAGTGGGATATTTTAACGAGTTTATAAAATTTAAGTTGGATCTCTTACGGTTGTTGAGAAAATTCACCTCAAAGTAGAGGTATGCATGTGCATAGGCAATCGAAAAAGTGTCGATTATAATCCTGCGCCAAAAAAAATCTCGAAACCGGTGTAAGATACCGGGTAACATTTGGTATCGATTTAAACCTCTAAACAGATACTGTGTCATAGTGATGTGGATCGGATCGGATCGGCAGCTAAAAATTTAACCGATCCGATCCAGCAAAATTATTCGTCGATCCGATCCGATCCGATCCGATCCGGGTCCTGGATCGATCGATCCGATCCGATCCGGCGATCCGAAATGATTTCTTCAAAAAGCTAAGTGGAACTAGATCTAAAGTCGGTTTTTGCCTTGTTAAACTTATCTTACACACTAGTTTTACTAAAATTTCTTCATTTTATTCTTCCGAAATACTAAAGCGTAGTTGTGTAAAATTATATAGATTAAGCAAATGAAGTAAAATAATACTCAAAATAGTGAGGCAGATGATGATCGCGGCCTGCCTACTAACATAATACAAATTTAACATTATCAATTTAAGATAATACAAATTAAACATATCAGTTAAAACTATAATTTTGAGATTTAATTGCAATTTGAAGTAAAGTTTATTAACTTGATGTTCCAGACACCGAAATTGAAGTTGTAATTTTTTGAATCGCCGATGAAGCTAACATTTTTCTCGGAAACGAATCTGAAGCTTGTACTGTACAGCGAAAACAGACTAAAAGCTTTTAAAAACATTGCGGGAAGTTTTGTTTTAACACAATATGAGTTTGACTCCTTCGGGTTTTGGAATAAAGCCACAAAGAGTAAAACCACAAAACTTCACTCCGAAATTCTGACAACAGTAAGCAATATATATTAATTACAGAGAGTTATGCATTAATTCATTTATTAATTCATTTTTCATTACTACTGCATACTAACAGCGGGTCTTGCTTCTGCACTTCGATACCACATGGCAGATGCATTGCATAAAATTATTACTATGTAAAAGTATTGGATTGCTGTAATAAGTTGTTACGTACTGAATGCTAAGCTTGAGAGACTCAAAACCAAAAACAAGTTTGTTTGCTAGAAGGAAAATATTGGACTAACAACGTAAGCACCAAACAGTGCAGTGATCGAAGTCAAGTTCAGTCAAAAATATGCGTTGGGTACGGTTTCATTTTATGTGATATTGGGTATCAGGTCGGATCGCCGATCCGCCTGAATCAAGCGATCCGATCCGGACCGATCCAGCAGGTCTACCGATCCGATCCGATCCGATCCGATCCGACCTCCGGATCGCGGATCGGATCGATTTTGCCGATCCGATCCACATCACTACTGTGTCACTGTGGAATTAGAATTTTGAATTAGGCCTTCAAAAAATTTTAATGAATTTTTGAAGTTTGCGAACTGCCGAAGATCGCTAAAATCTATCGCTTTTGGTGACCAAAAATAGGGGTCACTAAGTTTGACTGCATATTATAAAAAATAGAAGTCCTAACGAAAAATTCTAATTCCACAGTGACACAGTATATGTATAAAGCTTTCGAACGATACCCAATGTTACTTCGAATCTTTTGCCAGTGTCGAGATTTTTTTGGCGCAGAAATTAGTTTTTTCTGCAAAATTGCGAAAATTGCTGTTTTTTCGAAAGATAGGCATTTTACGACCAAGCTTTATTGCAAAATTGCATTTTTTGCATTTCAGCATATTTATTCATGTCTTAGAATCAATTTGTTGCATGAATTATGCCGTCAGCTGTGTCCAGTACTTCTCAGTGCGCCAGTTTTTGAAAATGTCAGCGTAGTATGTTTCCACGCTGAGAAGCCCCCATCGAGATTTCGGCCATAATGTTTCGAGCATCTTGCAAGCTTATTCTATTAGGAAGAGCTGAGTGTCTTACTCGTGGTATTATCAAGAGTACATAATAACTAGCTTACTCGTGGTATTATCAAGAGTATATACATAATAACTAAGAGTGTGACAAGCGTCAAGCTCTTAGTTATTAGGCTTGGGGACATCATCTGCACGATAACGGCTGACCCCCCCACAAATTAGACCCATCACTTCAAAGAAATTCGCACGCTATCTTTGCGTGTTAAAGCTCGCAACAGACGCACATTGAACCAACTGAGTAGTTGTGTTTTCGAGCTTTAGAACGTAGGCACAGCGTGCGAATTTCTTTGAAGTGATGGGTCTAATTTGTGGGGGGGTCAGCCGTTGTAGTGCACATAGAGTTGGGACCGGTTCCAATTTTCAAAACCGGTTCCGGTTCCGGTTCTAGAGTACCGGTTCCGGTTCCGGTTCCGGTTCCGGTTCTAGCTTCCGGTTCCCGGTTCCAAGTACAAAATTCGTAGTTACATTTTAACATTATTTAATATTGGATGCAGGTTCCCAGCAAGGGTTATACAATCAAAATTATAAAGCAATATTGCAAAACAATTGGAATAGGTAATGCGATAATAACCAACTGGGTTAAACTTTTTTGCTTACTTTGAATTTTAAAGTTTTTGCCTTACTTTGAGTTTGCTCCATTACAAATGCTGTTACTATAATGCACAACATACATTAAAACTTGTAAAAAAATTAAAACTTTAGTATGATCGAGCAAATTGTTTCGAGAATTAACGGTGAGATTTTGCTGTGCATCTACATGCAGACAGCGCCTTCTGAACAGAATCTTGTAAACTGCACAACGTTTCACTAAAACGTGCTGAGAATTGAGATATACAGCTACTGTCTTATTTCAGTGCAAAGAAAGATTCTTTCTTTCTTTTCTTTCTTTCTTTCTTTCTTTCTTTCTTTCTTTCTTTCTTTCTTGAAAGAAAGAAAGTTTCGTCCTCATAAATTTGATGGACACATGTCCTACCAACCCAGCCTACCTAACCTTCTGTCTTACGTAAACTCAGTTACCTTGTCCACTGAAGTAGTGCTTAAGATACATGTGTGTTAGCAGTGAAAGCGAAGATCAAATATCACAACATTGGAGGTTCCTTTGAAATTGGTCAAGTTGACAGCAGCTGTCAAGTCAACAGAAGTCTACCAAGGGTCACTGAAGTTTCTTTTCTTATGCAACTTTTCTTTCTTTCTTTCTTTCTTTTTCTTTTCTTTCTTTCTTTCTTTCTTGAAATTTTCTTTTTCTTTCCACTAAAATATGACAGTAGCTGTACTGGAGCTTAAATTTTTATTTCTTTAAAAAGAGTACAGTGTCTCTAAAGAAGCAAATAGTTTTCAAAAAATTTAAATGCATTTAAAATATTTAAAAGCTGAAAGCCAAATTGGAAAGAAGAACATACATATTAAGTTATATTTAACGAAGAAATGTACAGTCGCTTGATTAAACAAAATAGCTAACAGATTTACTTCAACAGGCTGTTCATTACTTGAACTTTGATTGACTTTCGTCTCAGATGCCCATAGCTTAAAAATGAGAAAATAAGTACTCAACTTTCGAAGTTTTCTACTCCTGTAAAATTTACTACTTTTTAAAAAATATTGCTTCAATCTTGCGTGCTGACAACACCACCTTCCATTTACCAATTTTTTGAGAAGATATACTCAATTTCCGACTACATCCCATCGGGCTCTCATCTTTTCTATGAGGTTAATATTCAGATATGTAAGCTGGTTAAGGTTTTCATTCGGCGCCCGTATCGGTCACGTCTGAACGAAAGTGCCCGCCTTTCAACAATTACAATTGGAATTTTAGAACAGAAAATTTCAAAAATTCGTTAAAATTAATTTAGAGACATTTTCACAACTGCATTTTGGTAAACACACAAAATTACATAACAAAATTTGAAAAATCAGAAGCATGAAAACAAAAAATTACGAAATTCCAGAATAAAGGAAGTAGAATTTTTCCCTTGAAATACATGTTCCTAATTTTTCAAGTATGTTTAACATTTAATTTTTGTCTTATATAACTCAGACGGGATAATGTCACTAATGTTGAGTCAAAGAAATATTTGAAATTTCTCTTAATTCTATGCCTCGGCTTCAGCTAAAGCTGAAACGTGCCTCGATCACCTTCTCTTAATTCTATGCCTCGGCTTCAGCTAAAGCTGAAACGTGCCTCGATCACCTGAAAAGGGGAAGCGGGGAGTTTGTGTCACCTTCAGTGGAAGCTGAAGCTATGTCGTTTCCAGCTTAGGCTCTAAATTTCAGGGATGGAAACTGGGTCATGGGTCATTGGGTCATGGGTCGTTTGGGTCGCCATTTTTGCTTCGGTCACTGGGTCTTGGGTCACTAATTTTGTGAAACCGTTGGGTCAATATGGGTCTGGGTCAAGCTTCCTGTGGGTCACTTTGGGTCTGGGTCAGCAAATTGTAGTGGGTCATTTTGGGTCTGGGTCATAGGGTCTTGCCAATCTTTAAAGTAGCTTCCAGTTTCAGTTTTTCTGGTGGAAATTTAGCCAATTTTAAAATAAAACCCAGTGTTCCTTAAAAAATTTTCGCGCCTTCGGCGCCATCACTAACCATTTTATTGAATTTATTGCCCGCTTCGCAGAAATAGTCGAATTAAGTGTGAGTTGCCTTGGCCAGCCATTTTATTTCAGCGGGTTCATATAGTAAAAGCCACGTAACATGGTGAACACATTTCTATGGATTTTGAAATATAGAATCACAACAAGAAAAGCTTTGAAATTTCGTTTGGACCCTTAGCGTTTACCAGTGATCTTGAGTGATCAACTTTTTGAATACATGCTACAAACTTTCCACCGGCATAGGGTTCTCATATGGGCAGTGTGTGGAGTGTCGCTCACTCCTAGTCTGTACTATCACACATTAGTTGACCTCATAGGGCTTCCAGGCCAGGACGAGCAAAAGTTAATCAAAGGTTTAAAAAAGAATCAGAAGTTATGGCTTTTGGGGAAATCGCGAGAGATCCCTCGTCTTACATTAAATAAAAACCGGGTCCTTGTCTGAGGTTGCAAATCTAATGAATCGAAATTGAAAACCGCCGGTCCATGTTTAACTGATTTTTGTAAAAAACAAACTGTCGATTTAGTTTCACAAAAAGAGTGAAATGTACTTATTCTGGATTTAAAAAATCAAAAGTTAGGGCTGGGGGAAAGCGTAAAAGATCGCTTATTCTTGCCTCTTTTTAAAATTTACGGTGTTTTAAAATTACTGCACAAAAGGACAACCACGTTTAGGTAAAATCAGTCTGGGGCACGTTAATCTATTGGGTCACTTGGGTCTGGGTCACAAAAATTCTTGGGTCAGTTGGGTCTGGGTCACGAAAACGTTTGGGTCATTTGGGTCTGGGTCACCAAATTTTAAAATTTTATGGGTCGCCTTGGGTCTGGGTCAAATTTGTGTTTGGGTCGTGTGGGTCATGGGTCACAAAAAGTGACCCAGTTTCCATCCCTGCTAAATTTATTCTATGGACTTTTAGCTTCAGTTTCAGTGCCAATAATTGTACCTTCATTTCACCTTTAGTTTGAAATTCTTAATTATTGTCAGTGTCATCCTACATATTTCGCCTTCAGGTCTAAATTTGTTTAGTTTCAGCTCAAACTAGATCTTTAGTTTCAATTTCAGTCACTAGTTTGAGAAAGATAATATGAATGGCAACACTGAATGGCAACCACAAATTCCAGTTTTAGCAAAATTTAAACTTCTGCAAAAAATTAGTTCAAGTCCATTTTTAAGAGTGGAACCGGCCGGTTCCAAATCCTACCGGTTCCGGTTCCGGTTCCGGTTCCGGTTCCGGTTCTAAAATTCCTTCCGGTTCGGTTCCGGTTCCGGTTCCGGTTCCGGTTCCAACCGGTTCTAGTGGAACCGGTCCCAACTCTAAGTGCAGATCATGTCCCTAAGTCTAATAAGTAAGAGCTTGACGCTTGTCACAATCTTGGTTATTATATATGTACTCTTGGTATTATAAACTCTTGCTTATACTGATGATATTGTAGAATGTAGAGCAATTTGAATTTTGAATTTGAAAAGCCTGCAGAGGATTCTTCGACTACAACAATGGAAAAAGAAAGGGAAAGTAACAATGAATTACAAGAACAGGTACAAGTTTATACAAATAAAACGGAACTTCACGATCCAGGGAAGGATCCTGAGAATCAACTAAAAACAAGTGTTGCAACTTACTTCAAAACAAACACTAAAACATTTCCTTACTGCTGTGTGTAGTCCTCCAGTTTTGTTAGCTGTTGTGATCAGCTCAGATCTGATTTGATGTCCAGTTGTTGCTCGATTGTGCTACGAACTGGTCGGTTGTTTTGTATGCTTTCTCGCATTAAATACATTGTTACGCAACCCTGTCTTTTAGTTGGTTATTCTATGGAGATTCAGTGATCCTGCAGTGGAGGTAACTTGTAGAGTTTCCCCAGGTAGGTAGAACTCGGTTTAATTTATTAGAATTTATTAGAATAGGCCCTGTCTAGCAACCTGTAATCGCTCCGCCTCTAGATTCCTACTTAGGTACAGACAGCTGAGTTAGAAATTTCACAGTCATACTGAGCAGTCCTCTAAAGTTAGGCCTGTGCATCACTCAAGCATGTATTGTGAACACAGGATAACGTGGGGGGAATGGGGGGTGCAGACCCCCCAGACCGACAAAAAACGGGTAAACCCCCTCAGCGAACAGGACGAAAGGGCAGACCCTCTCGTCCAGAAAGGAAAAAAGGGTAGACCCCTCAATTATTTTTACTAAAAATGCTAATTTTCAGCAAATTTTAGCGATTTTTTCAAAACCTTTCTTGAAAATCGCTAGAAATTTGCATTTTTACTAATTTTTTTGTCAAAAACGTTAGAAACGTCAATTTTTACTAATTTCGGGGCAGACCCCTTTAAAATTCTGGAATTTTTCAGGGGTAGACCCCTCGCCGAGGTAGGGCTTTACATTTGAATATCCTTGAGAATGGAGTTTTATTCTATTGGATGTCTGGTAACTGATGCAAACAAAGAATTTAGGGCAGCTTTTAAATGAGAAGTTTACTTTATGGCTTTATTCAGTGGTTTTAGGGAGTAGCACCTGCGCTGGAAAGCTTTGGCCACAAAAATAATGTAGCGGCCTAAGGCCGATAACCTGAATTTCGGGCATTTGCCGGCAATGGTCCAAGAAGAAAATATGTTCCCCACATTGAGAGCTTTCGATTGATGTAAAATTTAACATATTTCGAAAAACTTGAAAAATCGCTATTTTTGAGATTATGGTTGTCAGACCCTCTTATTTGACTTCAGCAACCAACTAACTGCTTGTACTACGGTGCACCATTTGTACCGAAACATTAAAGTCATCAATAATGGTGCGCAAATGGATAATGAAACGTTTTAGAGGTTTGTGCTGCAACAGCTCTACGTTATTTGCCAAAGAACGCAAATTTCCAAAATTTTGCTAAAAATTCAAATTTCTGCGCCAGAAAAATCTCGAAATCGGGCAGAGTTAACCTGGATCAATTCATATTGTTCGAAATTTCCTGTTTTGTGTGATTTGTGATTTGTAGGAAGTAAAACTTTTAATTGGGCCTTACAACTTTCAGAATATTTCAGCTGCTGAGCCCCAATTTTAACATTGCAAAACAGTCAAGCTGTTCTCAAACTTCAAAAATTAATTAAAAAATTTCAAAGGCCTAAATTAAAATTCTGCTTCCTATAAAATCACCCTTCGGGATCGTATTTATAACATAATATGGCGGGTGAAGTGCTCCGCTTTGTCGTTGGCGAGATTTCTCTGGCGCACTTTTTTAGTTTACTATGTTTACACATGTTGACATCACCTTTGAAGTGAAATTACTGACTAACCGTAAGAGATCCGACTTTAACTTCAAAAACTCGTTAAAATATACCAATCGGACAACAAAATGTGTGAAAATGCGCAAAATCGGAGATGGTCCAACAATCGCCCAAAAATGAACCCATAATTCCCTTAATTAAGCTTTAAAGAAATAGGCCTATAGTTTTTAAATTTCACCAGATGGTATTTTAATATTCTATATTACTTTTGATTTTATCCATAAGTCTACAAATGTAGTATTATTAAAGCGATTATTCATTTAAAGGAAAGGGGCTGCTACAATCGAAAACTTTAGTTATCTACTGATTTCGCTAATTGGAATGACTTGACTATGTGCTTGAATTTGAATTTGAATTAATTGTTTTCTGCTCAAACTAAAAGGTAGAATGCTGGCGCATGTATTGAAGATAAGAAAGAGATTTGTTAAGCATAAGGGAAATTGAAGGGTGGGAATGGTGGCGCGGGACCCTTGGTGTATGAAAATGTATACATATGTACATAAGCTTAAAACGTAACAACTATATGTAATTTATACAGAAAATTATTAACGCTGATGAACAAAGGTGGCAAGTTTTGGCTATGTGGAATATGTGTGTGTCGAAAAATACATGTATTTATGCGGGAAATTATGCAGCAATTGAAGGGTGGCAACGTTTGCCACCCATGCCATTCTAGAAGTATGTGTTAGACTAAGGGAAAATTGAAGAGCGTTGAGGGTGGCCTAGGACCCTAGGTGCATGAAAATGTATCATATATATATATATATATATATAGCATAGCGAAGAAAATATAGAATGGAAAAAATATATACATATATAGGTATTTGTCACGTCTCTCAATACATATTGATTTTGAAATTAGTTGCCATCGCAGGGTTTGTCAACCATTTTTTCTGGGACAAGCCCCCCAGCATTCGATCCTATGTTAATGTATGCACATGAATATAAGTACGGTCGTTACCACCGTCCCATACAACATAGAATTTTCTTTATTTCACCTTGCTTTAAAGCTAACATGTAAAGTTATTTAGTGGCATTTTCAACTTCTGATCTGCAATATATTCGAGTAGAAGACCAATCGACTGGATACCTCCCAGTATGGAAAACCCCATCTGAAACAGCATAAGTATTATATCAAGAGTGCATAATTGCACTATATATAAGAAGAAGAGTAAGCCACTAGAGGGCTTCTCTTCTTGGCATTGCGTAACGGTGCTCCGACCACAATACGCGAATGTTCCCCCGTTTGGTGGGGGGGTAGCTCTCTTCGTCAAAGCATACCCCCCCCCTCCGTTTGGTGGGGGGGTAGCAGAAAAGAGGTCCCCGTTTGGTGGGGGGGGTCGCCAACAGCCAATCAGATTCAGCCAATCTTAGCCTGACTTGGCGACCCCCCCCCAAACGGGGACCTCCTTCTGCCTACCCCCCCCACCAACCGGGGACCCCTTTTGCATACCCCCCCACCAAACGGGGACCTGTTTTTGCTACCCCCCCCCCCCAAACGGGGAGGGGGTATGCTTTTCGACCCCCCCCACCAAACGGGGGAACATTCGCGTATTGTGGTCGGAGCACCGTTACGCAATGCCAAGAAGAGAAGCCCTCTAGTGGCTTGCTCTTCTTCTATAATATAAAGGAATTAATTATGGACTCTTGATTATATATTATTATGCAAACCTACCTATTCATACACTTTGCATTTTAAAGGGAAAAGTAAGTCGGTCCCGGCCTGACTTGTCGTTTAAGTCCTTTGTCAGGCTTTATTATCTCGAATAGGGCTCTCAAAAAAATCTATTTGGCCTAACGCTAGACAGCATATTGAGCAACATTTCAGCAACGTTTCAACCAATGCATATAATATTGCAACCGATTCAGACCTGAGTTGAAAAAGCTTAAACTATACTAATAGCCATTTTCTAACAATGTATTAACTACCGGCAGACTGACCGGTATCTAACCGGTAATTAAAAGGTTAAGCTTTCACAGGTCAATGGCTAAGGTGCAAACCTTTGATAAAATACATTCCCTACATAACTAACTAAACCTTCCCTAATAAATGATAACAAACGGCATGACTGATTTAATGAACAACGAAAGACCATCAACTGACTAATTAACAAAGTTGGCCAATTATCGATAAGGCTGAAGCAGGAAACTCTACGCAATATGGATGAAGAAATCACTCAAAGTATTAGTGAAATACACTTCGCATAGCGAATATTTAACATTATCCCCTGGTGAAAACAGCGCTTGATAAAATTTGATAACAAAAGAAAGAGATGCTACCATTAATTACGTAGAAATTTTAGGATGGTAAAATTGAAGAAAAGTACTATCAAGCATGGGCGACCAGTAAGCAACCATAAGAAGTCCTGGCACATTTAACATTTAACACGCTTTTCCAGTATCCTTTTTAGCCGTGGGGGGCTGCACGTTTGACTGTCAAAACAATAGTTGAATTTGATTTTTGAGACTGCTGCTGTGGAAGAAAGGTGCAACTTTTTACGGAACCTTAAATTTTAAAATATAAGGGGTATTAAATAAATTTCTTCTGTTTATGCCCCCCCCCCTGCGGAAACCGAAAAGGCAAATAAAACAGACGATTTTGGAAAATATGCAAATTAATAAGTGCTCAGTTGAACAGTCTCCTGTTGGGGTTTCACCGGTCGCTAGTCCAATCTTAGTGTCTGATCAGTTGACTCTACTCCCGAAATGGTCACATTCCAAGCAAAAAGAAACCGTCTTATCACACATAACTGCATTCCGGATTTGGATTCTGTGCCACAAATACGTCTGAAAATTTTTCGATAAACAGCTAATTGATCCTATTGTGGCAACGTGAATCTGATGAGGCTAAAACTTTTGGTTCTTGTTTAAGGGGGGGGGGTCGCTTTGGGTCAAAATCGATAGTCACGGATTTCGCTCATTTTCATACACAATATAGGTACATATATATGTTCTCAAAAACAAGACAAAACATTAGAATTCGAAACTAAACAGTGACAGAGATATTCAGCTATAAAGTTGGAAAACTTGAAAATCACTGCGATTTGCCCTCCAATGTCATGTTGAGACAGAACGGTACCGAAATTTTGGTCAACTAATATGGCAATTTAATTCTTTGGGTTGGCTAATATTTTAATGCTAAAACGACTCCGGAATATCCATCCAGTCGTTCACAGTACATTCATCAATTGTGAACTGAGCCTTTTTCAGCTAACTGTGCCCTCAAACTTTAACTTACTTTAACTTTCAGATACTACATTTCAGACACATAGTTCTATTAGAAAAGTTGTTCAGCTCATCAGTAGCTATCGAATGATACCCAATTTGTCTATATTTTGGAAATTTCAAAAATTGACTTTTTGTGACTTAGAAGAGATCAAAGGAGCCGACACGACAGAGCTGTATCTTGCATACAGCGAAAAATTTTTCTGCCACAAACTTTTTAACCTAACTTTTTCATTTTCCTATGTTTAACACATGTCGAGGTAACCTTTGAAGGCCCCAACAGAACGATTGAAGCAATATTACGCAAAACGCACCTGTCTTGTTTTGGGTACCCATTAGGACTACAAAATATGTGAAAATGAGCAAAATTGGAGATGGTCGAAAAATCGGCCAAAAAGCGACCCCCCCTTTTAAGCAAGCATGACTTAAAATTACCTGACCTGCATCACCAAATGACTCGAAATATCTCACAATTTTTCAGCTGGTAAGTGCTCATAAACGAGAGTAGACTTTGAACTGTAAATGGTATTTGTTCTGTCTAGTGCGTTAACCACTTTTATTCATGTTTGCACTTTAACTTACTATGATTAATGAAGGATTATTTTGAAAAAGTGGTCTGTAGCTTGAATAGTGCCAACACATTGATTAATTCATCGAACTATGCAATCGCCACAGCTGAGCAAGACTCATGACAAAATACTTTATATATATATTAGCAAAAGTAATGTGCTCTTGTATATATGTATTATAATGCGTATTAGGTATAATGAATAATGATGCCCACAACTAACTTCTAACCCTGACAACTTGCAACCTACTATGTTAACTGCAAAATCCTTGTACTTAAAATCCTTGTACTTAAATTTACTGCTTTGTTGAGCATCCCGTGCTGCGTTGGTAATTGTAGATTCCTCTTGAAACACTACAGTTGTAAAGTTTGGTCCTATATGCGCGTGTGTTTCTTGAAATAAAGACCGGACTTCGTGTAAATTTATGAAATTAGGTGCAGGTTCTAGTCAAAGGTGTGTGATGCTAAAACTATTCTAAAACCCTAATCTCCTCCAACCTACTTCGCCGTAAAGAAACACAGAAATTAGTTTATTTTCAACAAAAGTTAGAAATGCACAACATTCCAAGACTTGGGCGTATTAGCCCCACAAAAGGCTCACAAAACTCACAAAATATAAAGACAGGATCAAAATGATGCACTTATGACGAGCCAGAAAATGGCGGACCCTACACTACTATCGTCACACCCCATTTAAACTGCGTTAAACTAGTTTTCTGCCAACCTTATATAGTGACAAACAATCGATAAAAGCCAACCTTACACATTAGTACAAAATGATTGATTGTTATCATATCAAAGTGTAACTTTGAACATCTGTCGTTTTAAATACTAATACTATTATCACAATTACATCCCAGAACTACAGTATAACTATTTTTGTACATGTATCGCCAACTTCACACTGTAAATTAGATTACTGTAGGCATACTGTGAAATACTGTAGAGAGTCTAAAGAATTACTGTAATTTTGGAGTCCTTAGACTTAGGCTTAGCACGTCTGACTGACTGATATTCCACAAAATACCCCCTCTTTGCCACCGCCCGCCCCGGCGCGGTGTTCCCAGAAAGAGATAAAAAGAGAGAAAGTACAAACGGTTACAGGTAAAACGGAAAGTTAAAAGCAAACGGAAAAAGATAAAATGTGGACCCTCACTGGTCACACAAGTGGGACTCCCACTGACAGACATGTGCCACTGGCACGACAGACTTTTGCCAACTTTGACAACAACAACTTTACTGGGCCCTTAGACTACTGAGTACTACGACTCTACTACTGCGACAACTACTACAATGTGGACTTAAAATTTTTCGGCTGTCACCGAGACAGAACACAAACTGCACCCTGGGACGCACCGCCCAGGAGACGGCGGCTGAAGGGGCGTACCGGGAACATCAGTCAGTCATACCCCCCCCAGCGAAATCTGCTCCGGAATCTAAAGACACATATATTTATAAAGAAAACAATGTACAGACAGCAAGGCAAGATGTTAAGGCAGTAAACAAGACAAACAATTACGAATTAAACATGACAAAACTTAGTATTTATTCAAATTAGCTGCACAACAATGCCAAAATACGAATCAAAACAAAAATGACGAAAAAACAAAGCACAGTATTAAAGATACACAGTTAAAGCAAAGACACAAAACCGGTCCTAGTGTCTCTAGGAGCGCCAAGGCAGGGACCAATCATCAGATGCCGGCAACTTCACAACAGCCAGCACAGCCTCCGGAGCAGAACGGTGCGCTGCGGAGGGCAAGGCCACAGACAGAATTCAGCTGACGGACCGGGAAGACAAAGTCCTGTTCACCGGAAGACGTCCGGAAAGAAAGTCCAGACAGTCCAAAACACCCACAAGGACCGCCAAGCAACCAAGAAAGTAAGGCACAAATGCCCCAGCAGTTCACAGAAAGGCACCAGAAATGTGACTGGCATCTGCCAGCCACCCAACACCGGGACAGAGGCTACCAAGGCAATAGCCCCAAACAGTTCATAGGGCGACCCCGGAGCACCCGAAGCGCTCCTGATAGCACTGGGAGGCACGTCTCACTAAGCAGAGGCGGCCAAATAGTCTGAACAGGCAAGCACCGAGCTAGCAAATGCCGCCGCTCCGCGACCAAACCACCACCGGAAGGAACCAGACATGCAAACATCCGCCGCCGGCATCGTCATCACAAGGGGGGGCACTCCTAGGCACGAGAAGAGAGGGGACGGGGACGGACCAACACAACCAAATGAACAACCTACAATACACAAAAAGGATTAAGACATGGATTATGCATAGAAAAACGCAAGAAAACACAACATGGCAAAACAAAACATGGCCCGAACTGTACCCGAGGGTTAAAAGTGAAACGCGAAATATTTAATAAAACTAGTATATATATATATATATATATATATATATATATATATATATATATATCAAAGTTAAGAAGAGATTTAATTTATAGAGGCTAAAACTGAGGGTGAGCCGAGGCAACCGAAGCCTGAACACCGGTCGGTCACCCCTAAAAGGTGCCAGACTCCGTGCCTCGGACCCACGGGAGACAACTACGGGGTAAGGAGACAGGGTCCGTAGCCGCTCAGTCACCCCAAGAAGCCACGGGCCATGAATCCCCCCTGATTCAAGGAAAAGAAATTTAGGAACAGGGCGTGCTGGGCTAAGAAGAACCCGGAGGCAAAAGAGAATTGTTCGCGAGGAAAGGAAAGAGCGGAAAATTTACATTCCGGAAGGAAAACAAAGAGATCAAGCTATAAGGATTAGAATTTAAATACGCGGAAAGAATAAAGGTCAATTTAAAGAGAGACAGAAAAGAGAGCAGAAATGATTTTATTCAAGAAAAGAGAAGGTAAGGCACCAAAAGGTGTGATAAACTTAATCAAGGAAAGAAACTCGATAACAACACAAAGGAAAGAAATAGTCAATTTAGAAAGGCACTAAAATTTAGAATCAAGAGCCCAGCACGCCCCAACTAAAAAGCTCAGCAGACAACCACAACAGCAAAACAACAACTACTTGGCCCGACGTGGGTAGGCCAGCTCTGCGGCCCGCTGGTCCTTATGCGGACGTTGGGCCAGCCACTCCCGGGTTTGAGCATAGATACCGGGGAAGAGCTCCTGGCGAAGCATCATGAAAAGCTTGCCCATCCAGTTCTGGTGGGTGGGCTTCGGTGCCAGAAAAGCCAGCTGGCGGACGCCATCGGGTCCCAGATGGTGCAATTGTTCCTTATTCCGGCCAACACCCCAGTATGCATCAGGAGATGCCTCGACCAAAATACGGACGCCCGACTGGTGGAGCCATTCTACCAGCTCCGTGGAAGCCAACGCCTTTGCCCGGAGAATGTCCAACATCGTGATGGCCCGGACATGATTCTTTGGATGTTCCCAGAACTGGCGGTAGGGGCAGTCAGGTTTGAACCATCCCTTGGTGAAGTGCTTCGACGCCTCCTTCGTCTGGAACGGACAGCGCAGAGAGACCAACAGCCTAGCCGGATCATGCAGGCAGAACCAATATCCAGCCTTCCGATAGTGATAGGGAAATTCGGCCACCCGAAATCGTTGACCGATGACCTCCATATAAACCGGCGCATCCGTGAACCGGTCGCCCGGAATACGGCGCATGTTGGAAGCCTCGTCGTTTTCCCCGAAGAAGGACCATACCGCCCCATACGTGTGGACCACCCCGTTTGAAAGCAACGGAAAAGCTGGATAACCCTCATAATTATACACAAAATATTGGTTCGACTGGGGATCATAAACTAACAGAGGTCCCGATTTGTGGCTTCCGGAACCTTCTTGAGAGTCTGGCCCCCCCGGATGGAGAACTCGCATATACGTACATTGCGGGTACTGCTGGCAAGGAGGGCACCAGACAAATCCTTCCGCCTGGCCCCACGTTTCGGAGGCCGCTTCTGTGCCCGACGTCACCGGAGGATCCTGCGTAGCCGAGACTTGTCCATCTGAGGATTGTGGTGGAGGGTCCGGCTGGGGTCCCTGCGGATTGGGCAAAGCGGATGAAGTTGGAGGCGTTTGACCCCTTTCGGGCGTATCTGAGTCTGCTAGCTGGATGAGTTCTTGACGCCCACTCCCAGTCTCTACAAGGTCACCCCCCCCCGAGACTGAGGGTGGGTGTCCTCACCTTTTTCATAGCGGTATAGTTCCGCCACCGAAATTAACGGGAGACCCCGATTTTTACATTTTTGATCAAAAAATTCCTGTAAAACATCATAAAGGTCACCCTCCCCCCTTTCAAGGGCCATATCCAAGTATACATCGAGGTCCGGAAGCTTTTTCTGTGCGCGGACGTCGGGCCGGGCGGGGTCTCCCCCGGGCTCCCGGCAACCGACTCCGTGCCTTGAGGCGAATCACATCCGCCCGCTGGACTTCTTGACACACCCCCCAAAACTTTTACTGAAGTTTCCCCCGCTTCCGGGACTGGGGAGTCTGAGGTGACATGAACGCGAGGAGGAGGGGGGGGAGGAAATCTGCGCATCTGAGACCCCCCAAATCCAAGCGAGGTCCCCCGTAAGCAGTCGACAGGAGATTCCCAAAAGAACCCCCAACCCCCCAACATTATTCTGGGGAGGATCACGCCCATTGCCAAAGGTGGAGGTACCCCCCCCCTCAACCAATCTGTATTTAGCTGGGGCGACCTTACCCCACCCGTACTTGACGACTGGGTACTAACATTCCCCCCATTTTGCCGGAGAGTAGAATTTTGGGCGGTTCCCCGCCACACTGCAGATTCCTGGGGGGGGGGGGGGTTGGGATCTTGGGGTCCCCCGCCCAATGCCTGTCAGAGGCCTCCCAATAGGAATTTGGGGGTGGGGGTCTGTCTGCCTAGCCCCCCGACCACGGCCCCTCGACCTAGCTACTCCCGAATAATTCGGATCCGCCATTATACTAGAATTTTGCGAAATTTGAGAAAATTCACAATTTGGTAATTCTTCAAAGAGCAAAACGACGTCTTTTTGACGTTTTGCTACAGCACGTGTGATTGGAGGAGAATAATTTGAAGAAAAAGTTTTTAACATCTACCTCTGTCACGGTCGCCACATTTGTGAAGTTTGGTCCTATATGCGCGGGTGTTTCTTGAAATAAAGACCGGACTTCGTGTAAATTTATGAAATTAGGTGCAGGTTCTAGTCAAAGGTGTGTGATGCTAAAACTATTCTAAAACCCTAATCTCCTCCAACCTACTTCGCCGTAAAGAAACCCAGAAATTAGTTTATTTTCAACAAAAGTTAGAAATGCACAACATTCCAAGACTTGGGTGTATTAGCCCCACAAAAGGCTCACAAAACTCACAAAATATAAAGACAGGATCAAAATGATGCACTTATGACGAGCCAGAAAATGGCGGACCCTACACTACTATCGTCACACCCCACGTAAACTGCGTTAAACTAGTTTTCTGCTAACCTTATATAGTGACAAACAATCGATAAAAGCCAACCTAATACACATTAGTACAGAATGATTGATTGTTATCATATCAAAGTGTAACTTTGAACCAGAGTTGGAAGTGGACAAGAATTTCAGTGTCCACGTCCACGTTTGTCCACGCAGGTCTTGTCCACGTCCGCCCGCACATGCCCGCATGCCCACGCTTTTAGATTTTGTCCACCAGTGCCTGCATTTCAAAATCTTTTAGTAATCCAGTTTTAATTCTGTCTTTAATCCATTACGAGTATATATAATGCAATTTAAAAATGCAATGCTTAATGATTGCTCTAAGAAAGGCTGGTATTGGCAACGCTGAGTCGAAATCAAGCAGAAGTACACAATTTTTTCGATAAAACTTAAGACATCACTAAATAAAATGAATAAGAATTTGCTTCTTCAGCAAAAAATTTTGTGTTTTTAAGTTCTTTGTAGTTTTAAGAAATGCGGAAAGCAATAAACACAAAAGTTAGATTTTCAATAAAACTTGATGAGCGGTTCTTTGATATGAGTGGCAGGCATAGGTTAACGCGGGGGGGGGGGGTCTGGGGGGGGGTACAAGCCCCCCCCCCCCAACCAGGACAAGGTACAAGCCCTGTCGCCGTCGGGGACAAGGGGTAACGAAAAAATGGCCAAGGGGTAACGAAAAACAGCCGGAAAAAATTAGTTTTTACAGTAAAATTGCAAAAAATTTCCGGCTTCGCCGGAATTTTTTAGCTAAAATGTTTAATTTTTCGGGAAAATGGCGCAAAATTTTGAAGTTTTTCCAAAAACTGAAGATTTTTGCAAATTTTGACAAAAAATTGCTAATTTTAATAAAATAAGCGTTAATTTTTCGAAAAATTTTACAAATTTTTTCTCGAGGTACAAGCCCCCCCTGAAAATTTTTGTGCAAGGTACAAGCCCCCTCAAAATTTTTCGGGGACAAGCCCCCCCAGGACCCGACCCTATGTTAATGTATGGACTGGCAGGTGTCCTGAATTTCGAATTGGAATTTCCCCCATTCCTCCCCTGCAATAATAAAAGAAAAATCCCTGTATAAATTGGCTTTCATACTTTTAATTTTTGTTATTTAAATTTCAATAAAATTTAAACAACTTTTGTTGCAAAACAACAACGATAACAAGAAAACAATTTTTGATCATGGATTTCTGGAAGTGTGGCAAAGCTTAAGGTGCTGGTTAGGGTATTTGCAGCAAATTTTGAAAGACTGTAATTTGCTCAATTTTTGGAGTTCAACAATAATTTTTATATCATTTTAAAGCTTAGAATGTGCTTGTTACAACTAGGTACAGTATAACTGTCTCATTTCAACTCTTCGGCTTGAACAACATGATATTTGAACAACGACTTGCAATAACATGAAAACAATTTTTGAACATGGATTTCTCGAAGTGTGGGAAAGCTAACGAAAAGCGATCAGTTCAGGCTTCAAAAGAAACGTCTTCCCGAGGGCTATTTTTTCTGAAATTGTTTAACGAGTAAAGAAGCTCAAGATTTGACAAAAACGTAAATTTTGTCCGATTTTCGTCAAAATGTTCACGTTTGGACGCTTATTTCTCTCGAACTGAAAGTCAAAATGCAAAACCATGAAAAATAGCCCTCGGCAATTGTCTCAAAAATACGTAGCCGTTTTTTAATTGATTGCATGAGTTGAGAGAAATCCGTGTTCAAAACAACCTAGTTGCGATTTTCAAAATTTCACATTTTCGCTGCTGTGCGCCGGCAAAGATACCCCAGAGAGCTCTCCTTTGGGCGTAAGATGTTCTTTAGGACCACAAATATGGACAATACTTGACCGACGGACCAGCGCTGTTGAAGCTGTCGAAATCATGCAATATTTGATTTTTCGAAAAATGGCCGGTTTTGGACCTCGAAAATCAGTTTTCGCTGTTATCTCTTAAACCTTAAGGAATCGAAGAAACTCTCAAGAGTAAAGTTGTAGGTGTTGGTGAGAGGATTCGAATGACTATAAGTTCATCCACGTAGCGTGGTCACAGTGCAAGTTATGGCGGAATAAAGCTAATTTCTCCAAAACTCAAACTTTCAAGCCGCGACTTTTCTAACTTGTTTTATAGGGTAAATGTAATGTAATGTAATGTAAATGTAAATGTAATTGTAGCAAATTAGAATAAATTTCAACGACAATTGCGCTTTTAAAGCCCAAAAATACACGAACCCGAACCAGCACCTTAAGAAATGCGACCAGTTCAGGCTTCAAAAGAAACGTCTTCCCGAGGGCTTTTTTCTGAAATCGTTTAATGATTAAGTAAGCTCAAGATGTTGAGAGAAATATAAGTTTTTGTCTGATTTTCGTCAAACTTTTCAAGTTTGGACGCTTATTTCTCTTGAACAGAATGACAAAACGCAAAACCATGAAATATAGCCCTCTGTAATTGTCTGAAAATGCATGTGCAAAGCTGTTTTGTAATTGATTGAATGAGTTGAGAGAAATCTGTGTTCAAAACAATCTGGTTGCGATTTTCAAAATTCCATATTTTCGTTGCTGTGCTGTAGAGAGAGATGCCGCAGAGAGCTCTCCGTTTTGACATAACATATCCTTTAGGACACAAATACAGACAGCACTTGATCGACGGACTAGCGCTGTTGAAGCTGTCGAAATCTTGCAATATTTGATATTTTGAAAATGGCTGGCTAGTTTTGGAACTCGAAATTCAATTTTCGCTGTTATTTCTTAAATTGTAAGGAATCGAAAAATACTCTCAAGAGTCAAGAGCAAAGTTAGGTCTTGGTGAGAGGATTTGAATGACTATATGTTTGGCCGGTAGTGCGGCCACAGTAGAAGTTATGGCGGATTTAATCTAAGTTCTCTAAAACGCAAATGTTCCACCGCGACTTTTTTTAAAATGTTTTATAGGCTAAACGATGTAATTGTAGCAAATTTGAATAAATTTCAACGACAATTGCACTTTTAATGCCCAAAAATGCCCACGCGAACCCGAACCATCACTGTAATTTTGTGAAAAATATGTTCATAAGAGGTTCCTTTTCCCAGCAAACATCAAATAATATAGTATCACAACAACGCCTGCAGGTCTATAGTATTAAAACGATTTTAAAAGAAATTGGGTCAGCAAAGCTAAAAAGTCACGATGTCAGCACAATAAAACATACATAGCAATGGAAAATTAAAAATAGCCAATATAAAAAGATTATATAAAGCTAGGTTGAATTTTAACGCTTTTTATAAAAAACGGGTGACGAAAATTTTGTCCACATTTGTCCACGTTTGTCCACGTGGACAAACCCTCTGTCCATGTCCACCGGACCCGCGGGTACCCGCGGGTGTTCGCGGGTACCCGCGTCCACCTTCCAACTCTGCTTTGAACATCTGTCGTTTCAAATACTAATACTATTATCACAATTACATCCCACCCCGTCCAACTGGTGATGTGATGATGGGTCCGCCCGTCATCCGAACTTTGATGGGAACGGCGGTCCCGTCCACACCTGCGGCACCTGCGGTCCCCGCGACACGATTCGGCTCGAAACTGCGTCGGGTCGAATCATCCCAGGGCGATGTGACCAGCGTCATCGCTTGGTCAGCACCAAAAACCCCGGTGGTTGGAGCGGAGGCAGCAAGACCTGGTGTGTCTGCCTCTCAGTCAGACGTTTTCGGCGGTGTTTCTGGTTCGGGACGAGGTCGTGGCTTTCGTCCTTTCGGATCCGATTCGGATTCCTCGACGGCAACCGCTATCACAACTCGCTCAACACCTGTGAGTCTTCGTCAACGATCGGGCACACCTGGTCGGGTGGCCTATGTCCCTCTGGAGGAACCACCTCTGGATTCTCCAGCCCATGACCAGTGGGAGGCCGTCTATCACGGTCAACGGGACACTCAACAGTCAACATCACATCAACAGCGGTCGCCTCGTCGGGAGACTTCACGTCCTCCCGCTTCCATCGAACCTCGTGATCGTGACTATTCGCAGTCACACCGTCGTGAACCCTCGACTGATCGTCATCGTCGGCGTTCGTCATCCCGTCGTCGGGATTCCCGTCCAACGTCACGAGCGTCTCGTGGCCAGCGACCGGAATCTCGAAATGATCGCGGTCAGCGTCCGTCTACGAGCCGTCACGAGCATCAGCCAGCCCGTGAGCGTTCACCATCAGCTCGTCGTCGTGAGCAGGACCGTCATCGGCAACCTCGGCAGCTCGTTAGCGCACAGATAATGCCTTGCATGCTTAGTACATAGTAGTTTTAAAATTTTCTTACTGTATCTATCTATTATGTGCACTTGGCAGTACATATAGCACTAACATAGGCTGTATTAATGGTTCATACTACCTCTTTCAAACTAGATTCTAACACCCACGGCTGATCTGCGAATATACATTCTCTAATCGAGATCGAGAACAAATATTTATTTGTGTTGGTGTCTAAAACATTTTTGCTGTCACTGTTTGCAGTTTGAGACACAATCATGGATCGGAAAGAGATCTAATTTTCCACGTCCATTTCAAGACCTTAGACGAGGAGGTATTTTCTGAAAACTTTAAGTATACCTTTGTTGGAATGATTGCGGCGATTGGTGGCATCCTATCTGCATGGGTACGTAAAATGTGTTGATTAGGTTAATGCAAACTTTCGAAAACTTGTGGACTCAACTCAAAAATTCAACAGACAGTGTACGTGATTCGAAGTTCCCACACTTATATGTTAGGCGGTTGCAACTTGTGTTCCTTAATTTACAACGTGATGGCTCCACTCATACGCATAATTCAGGTTCCGTATCTCTGCAACCTGCCTCAGAATACTCATTTGTATTTGACACGTAGGTCTGCTTTAGGATTCTCAAGCCAGGACAGGTGACAGGAAAGGTCAAAAATCGAAAGTTACCTGAAATGTCATTTTCATATACCTGATAGGTATTAACAAGTATGTATGACATAACCCACAAAATAAGGTATATTAATGTAAATGTATAAAGATAGGCATAGGTAAAAGATATACAAATATGCAAAGATAATGCTATTTCAGATAGGGTTTTCTATATTGGGGAGCATCCAATCGATTGGTCTTTTCATCGAATACGCGGTTGCTCAGAATTGAAAATGCTATAAACAATCCTGCAAATAAATATTGAGGAACAGTGACAAGAAGAAGATTCTAAGTTGTGATTTTGTTAGTCGACACATTATCTGATGTCGTATGTCTTCTCTTATGTATTAACAAAAGTGCATTTGTAAAGAAAATGAAAAAAATAAGTTTTGAATTGGTCTCTAAAAGCTTCGGAAACTTGGCTGCTTGTTCCTTGAGAAATAAGTCTGACATGATCTAAAAAGCAGGGATGTTTCTCGCCTAACTATTTGATGAAACCTATCACGGATGTGCTACACATAAATTAGTGTCACGCCAGTTATTGTCGGTAAATTAGTCTCATTTAAAAAGTTTGGGTTCAAGAGATTGCCAGCTATCAGAAAACGTTCGAATTTAACCTTTTAAGCCTTTCAATCAAAAGTTATGGTGAGGGCAAGGCCTAGGGACTGGTTCTAACGATTACTTTTGTGTTAAAACAGAATTAGTTGTTGCTGGCTGGGTCCGCCCCAACTAATGTGGACAGGCGTCCCTACTTTTAAACAACTTAATAAACAGATTTCTAGTCCCAAGGAGCCTCACAAGTTTCACAATCGAAAATTACATCCTGAAAAAGAAAGCACGCGGGCAATGGTAGTATAATCTTTCGACTCGTAAATAGCTAAGTCTGTATCTCATAATTGTGGAACCATGATTGTCTCTGTTTTGTTGCTCTTGTTTACGTACGAATTATAGCTGAGCATTAATTGTAATTTGTACAGCACGATTCATAATTATGCAGTCCGAAAGTGTACAGTTTCGTCTTCTTTTACGATTGGAACCAAAAAAAGGCACAAAAAATCCAATGTAAAATGGGTATGTAATTTGTCTTGTCAGTAACTTGTGGTTTTATAAACTATAATTGTAGTTTTATTAATTGTTAGTGAAGCGAATCCGTTCACCAGTAACTGAGATTGAGATTAGATAGTTTTGACCCATTTAAATTTGCATCCTCAATCGTACGGGGTTCATCCACAGGTCCCTACTATTGAGTTGATTGAGTTGTGCGTGTGTGTGAGTGCAGGCCAGCGAAGGCCAGCCTGAGTGTCTATCAGTGAGTCTCGTATGTGTGAGGTTCGGCGCTACCTTTTCTACGTCACTAAGAAGACATCACGCACATAAGTCAGACAGAGGGGAACCCCTCTGAAATTAAGGCACAAGTCACCCCTGAAAGGAAGAAAGAAAGAAGTTAGCAATTAATATTAACAAACATGATATATTATGACTCTAGCTAAGTTTTGAATTAGGTAGAAGTTCATTTAGCTTAGGTACGACTTTATTTCGTCTTGGGCTTCTAGGCCCCCTGTCCGTATTACGATTTCTCCTTCTACATCTTCTTGTTTTCCTCGTCTGCCTTTCGGTCTACCTTTGGATTCCTAATCTGCTTGGCAAACAAACTTCGCGTCCATAGAAATCAGCGTCAGGACAAAGGTCCTTGAAAACAAAAACGCCATAAAGTTTAGGGCCAGGGCTGTTGAGGTACTTTGGGCCACTCGAAAACGGACCCAAAGTCATAAAAAATTATGTAACTAAGATGACAAACAGCCCAGGCGCAAATTCAAAAGAAGGAGGCTGGGTCTTCCTATTCAAACCAGCCAATGACAGTACGCGATCATGAAAGCAGCCAATCATCAAAAGATGATTGCAAAAGACACGAGGAAAAAGTTATCCTGAGAGCAAAATTTCAAACTCCAGTCAGTCTGTGATTTGGGTTTGGTGACGAGCGGTCGTCTACTTTCGCTCTCTCGCGTGGCCAAAGTGTGGGGGAAAATCACAGACACCCCATGAGCTGTTCTGTTGGGAGAGGCTTTGCCTCTCCCCTTTAGGATACCCACCTCAAAAATTTTCTCCCCTCTGGAGCCTAGGTTGGGATTGGGGTACACCTGGGGGAAGGTCTACCTAAATTGGGTTTGGGCTTCAGAAGCCCGGTTTCTCAAATCACCCTCTAGCATGAGCGGTCCCAATCGACTTTTAGGAGTCTCTATAACATTTGTAAGTGCGAGTCCAAAAGTTGCCTAATCGGACCTCGAGTCCCTCTCTCGAAAAGACCTCGTTAAAATCGGGCTCTCGCCGCCCTAGTTTAATTGACACTAGATCATTGTTGCTTTCATGATTGTATGCTAATATCAGCAGATATTAGCTGGATTTCCCTAGATTTCCTGAATAGGAAATCTAGGATACGTCATTGGTGGGGATTTCTGACGGAAATCCCCTCTACAAATCTCTTTTAGAAATCACTCAAAAGTTCAGTTTTTGTCAATTTTCTGACTGTTTCTCTAGTGTTTTCTAAGCTGGTTTTCGTACTTCAAACTCAGACCACTCAGTCCGAGCTAACTCTTTGTTAGAACTTTGATTCAAAGCTCCTAGCAATTGTTGAGTTTTATTTCTAAAAAATACGCGCAATTCTACCCTTTCTTGAAATCCAGTTAATACTGCTGAATCCGGGTTAAAACCGACAAGGTTTTAACCCATTTGATTCAGTTCTAGCGAGTGCCGCCTTCGGGCCTCTGATTCTTCTGCTTGCCTCGCTGCTCTTCTCATCTCGATCCTTGTCAGCTCCGTGGTCTCTCCAGATCCCGGATCAACGTCTACCTGCTGCACTGCTCCTGGACATCAGCTGCTCCCCGGTCTCTTTCCTGCTCTACCATCCAGTGTGAGAATCCCCGGATTCCCCTGGCCTCTCCTCCCTGGTTCTTCTTCAAGCGCTGCTCTGTCCGGATTGCCTGGAAATCAGCTTCCCAAACTTCAGTTTGCTGAGATTCGTCACTGAATCTAGAACTTCTTTGGCTTAGGGACACACTGATAGACGTAGGACTGTCATATTGGGCTTTGGAGTGTGGGTTAGACGTTAAGTTTATCCTGTTGCAGAAACCGAAGACCCTTTTTGCCAAATCACTAACTTTCATCTATTCACTTTCAAAAATGTCTGCTATCTTTTTGTCTAAAATTGTCTGTTCTTTGATCTGCTCTGTTTTGGTTTGCGCTATGGAATCTGCCCAAATTCTCTCTCTCTAAAGTTCAAACAAATTTAAAAGTTTACGGGTCGTCCTCTTAGCAGAGGATAGAATAGTTATTGGTTTTCTGCTGGTGCGTATTGCTGGTAACTATTCGTGACCGGGAACGGGTGGACTTGTGCACACTTTTCAGGTACATATAGGGAGCATATAGGGAACTTCCCCCTCCTCGATCCCGAAAATCAAATAATTGTGTGACTGCGAACCAATTCGCAGTCTGAGAGTAACGAGTACTGTTAGGTGAGTGTGCTTGTGTGCGTGTGTGTGGCAACCAGTAGGCTAAAATTAAGTGTCAGTGTCAATGTGTCAATTAAGTGCCAGTGTCAATTAAGCTAGGGCGGCGAGAGCCCGATTTTAACGAGGTCTTTTCGAGAGAGGGACTCGAGGTCCGATTAGGCAACTTTTGGACTCGCACTTACAAATGTTATAGAGACTCCTAAAAGGGGATTGGGACCGCTCATGCTAGAGGGTGATTTGAGAAACCGGGCTTCTGAAGCCCAAACCCAATTTAGGTAGACCTTCCCCCAGGTGTACCCCAATCCCAACCTAGGCTCCAGAGGGGAGAAAATTTTTGAGGTGGGTATCCTAAAGGGGAGAGGCAAAGCCTCTCCCAACAGAACAGCTCATGGGGTGTCTGTGATTTTCCCCCACACTTTGGCCACGCGAGAGAGCGAAAGTAGACGACCGCTCGTCACCAAACCCAAATCACAGACTGACTGGAGTTTGAAATTTTGCTCTCAGGATAACTTTTTCCTCGTGTCTTTTGCAATCATCTTTTGATGATTGGCTGCTTTCATGATCGCGTACTGTCATTGGCTGGTTTGAATAGGAAGACCCAGCCTCCTTCTTTTGAATTTGCGCCTGGGCTGTTTGTCATCTTAGTTACATAATTTTTTATGACTTTGGGTCCGTTTTCGAGTGGCCCAAAGTACCTCAACAGCCCTGGCCCTAAACTTTATGGCGTTTTTGTTTTCAAGGACCTTTGTCCTGACGCTGATTTCTAAAGACGCGAAGTTTGTTGGCCAAGCAGATTAGGAATCCAAAGGTAGACCGAAAGGCAGACGAGGAAAACAAGAAGATGTAGAAGGAGAAATCGTAATACGGACAGGGGGCCTAGAAGCCCAAGACGAAATAAAGTCGTACCTAAGCTAAATGAACTTCTACCTAATTCAAAACTTAGCTAGAGTCATAATATATCATGTTTGTTAATATTAATTGCTAACTTCTTTCTTTCTTCCTTTCAGGGGTGACTTGTGCCTTAATTTCAGAGGGGTTCCCCTCTGTCTGACTTATATGCGTGATGTCTTCTTAGTGACGTAGAAAAGGTAGCGCCGAACCTCACACATACGTAGACTCACTGATAGACACTCAGGCTGGCCTTCGCTTGAACCCAAACTTTTTTTAAATGTGCCTAATTTACCGACAATAACTGGCGTGACACTAATTTATGTGTAGCACATCCGTGATAGGTTTCATCAAACAGTTAGGCGAGAAACATCCCTGCTTTTTAGATCATTTCAGACTTATTTCTCAAGGAACAAGCAGCCAAGTTTCCGAAGCTTTTAGAGACCAATTCAAAACTTATTTTTTTCATTTTCTTTACAAATGCACTTTTGTTAATACATAAGAGAAGACATACGACATCAGATAATGTGTCGACTAACAAAATCACAACTTAGAATCTTCTTCTTGTCACTGTTCCTCAATATTTATTTGCAGGATTGTTTATAGCATTTTCAATTCTGAGCAACCGCGTATTCGATGAAAAGACCAATCGATTGGATGCTCCCCAATATAGAAAACCCTATCTGAAATAGCATTATCTTTGCATATTTGTATATCTTTTACCTATGCCTATCTTTATACATTTACATTAATATACCTTATTTTGTGGGTTATGTCATACATACTTGTTAATACCTATCAGGTATATATGAAAATGACATTTCAGGTAACTTTCGATTTTTGACCTTTCCTGTCACCTGTCCTGGCTTGAGAATCCTAAAGCAGACCTACGTGTCAAATACAAATGAGTATTCTGAGGCAGGTTGCAGAGATACGGAACCTGAATTATGCGTATGAGTGGAGCCATCACGTTGTAAATTAAGGAACACAAGTTGCAACCGCCTAACATATAAGTGTGGGAACTTCGAATCACGTACACTGTCTGTTAAATTTTTGAGTTGAGTCCACAAGTTTTCGAAAGTTTGCATTAACCTAATCAACACATTTTACGTACCCATGCAGATAGGATGCCACCAATCGCCGCAATCATTCCAACAAAGGTATACTTAAAGTTTTCAGAAAATACCTCCTCGTCTAAGGTCTTGAAATGGACGTGGAAAATTAGATCTCTTTCCGATCCATGATTGTGTCTCAAACTGCAAACAGTGACAGCAAAAATGTTTTAGACACCAACACAAATAAATATTTGTTCTCGATCTCGATTAGAGAATGTATATTCGCAGATCAGCCGTGGGTGTTAGAATCTAGTTTGAAAGAGGTAGTATGAACCATTAATACAGCCTATGTTAGTGCTATATGTACTGCCAAGTGCACATAATAGATAGATACAGTAAGAAAATTTTAAAACTACTATGTACTAAGCATGCAAGGCATTATCTGTGCGTTAACGAGCTGCCGAGGTTGCCGATGACGGTCCTGCTCACGACGACGAGCTGATGGTGAACGCTCACGGGCTGGCTGATGCTCGTGACGGCTCGTAGACGGACGCTGACCGCGATCATTTCGAGATTCCGGTCGCTGGCCACGAGACGCTCGTGACGTTGGACGGGAATCCCGACGACGGGATGACGAACGCCGACGATGACGATCAGTCGAGGGTTCACGACGGTGTGACCGCGAATAGTCACGATCACGAGGTTCGATGGAAGCGGGAGGACGTGAAGTCTCCCGACGAGGCGACGGCTGTTGATGTGATGTTGACTGTTGAGTGTCCCGTTGACCGTGATAGACGGTCTCCCACTGGTCATGGGCTGGAGAATGAACCACTAATACAGCCTATGTTAGTGCTATATTTACTGCCAAGTGCACATAATAGATAGATACAGTAAGAAAATTTTAAAACTACTATGTACTAAGCATGCAAATTGCAAGGCATTATCTGTGCGCTAATTTGACACCCTATCAGTTTACCACACACTGAGCATTGTATGCTTGCGTGTTAAAGATCGAAAATGAAAGCAGTACGTTTGCGAATTTTGTGTCTGCATCGAGTTTTTGAACACACAGCCGTTAGCGTGCAGAGGATGTGCACGTTTATAATACATAGAGTTTGCCTGTTGTCATATATAATCTTAGCTGAATTCAGCTAACATATAAATAGATTCTCCAACAACAAAACACTGCACTGAAGGTTACCACTACATTAAACTAATTGCAAATTAAATTGCAACCCTCGTTGATTAAAAGAATTGGTTTATTGTACCTCCTTCTTTTAGTTAATTGGAAAATTAAAGCTAAGGCTATTGTAAACTTCAAATGTTTCAGTTCTCTTGTCCTGTTGTTCTATAACTGTGCAGACTTACAAGGTTTATAAAGATATATTTTATGTTAAGTTTTGCCCTCATAATTATCGGAATTTTGTAAAGTGATTCAGATATTCTTAAATAAAATTTTTTCTCTCAGTTCGATAGCTAGTCTTTATTCTGCTTTCATGGAGTTACTTCTGTATTTCTATGTTCTTTTATCGTATTTGCAGGAAGGATATCATTTAATGCTCGCTTCTCCAGTTAGTTCCGGGTTTGAAGTTTTGTTGGATATAGGGTCCTTTCGGTTTGTCTTGTTCTATGAGTAATCAACTAACGATGGCTTTGAAATGTTTCACTGAGGTGTTTTAGCAGCATCAATTATTTACTAAGTGATTGTAGAGCGCTCCCATTTCTGTAGTGTGCTTTTTGTTTAATATAGTATAGGTTGATTACATGCTTTTTATTTGGTTTAGGATTTTGTAACCCAAATTAATACAAACCTATATAACTAATCACTGTTGTTTTAGTTGTAACTGAATAATAAATTTTCTAGCATAGCCTTGACAACGTCATAATAACGTGCGTGAATATGCACAATAGCGCATCGGAATTCGCTTAAACTATTTCAACAATTGTGTTTTTAGAAGTTTTTCGATTTTGGTAGGGTTTTCCTGTATTGGCTCGGCTACAAAGTAATAGTAGAATTCGTAAAAAGTGGGCTATTTCTCTATATACAGCGCCTTTCAGTTTACTGGACTTTAGCTTAGAGTAACATTGAGCTTGGCTCGATGGGTCTGGGGGGAAGAATGCTTTGATCACGGTCAGTTTGCATTAGTTGCTTATTTCAGTCTTTTGAAACTGTTTAAATTAATTATGCCTGATCAAATGTTCTCCCTTAAGCTATGCGTCTGTCAAAAGATTCTGATCCCCGTTGCTGGCTGACATCCACGCTTTCTGACAATCCGAAAATTAGGTATTCCTGGAATTAAAAAATCACTAAATTCTTTGAGCTAAATTCTAGATTTCCCAGAGGTAATCCTGGAATCTAAAAATCAACGAAATTCTTGGAGCTAAATTCCAGATTTCCCAGAGGTAATCCTGGAATCTAAAAATCAACGAAATTCTTGGAGCTAAATTCCAGATTTCCCAGAGGTAATCCTGGAATCTAAAAATCAACGAAATTCTCGGAGCTAAATTCCAGATTTCCCACACGTATTCCTGGAATTCAATTTTCATCGAAAATCGATTGAAACCTTTCCATTTTGGGCGGAACATTTTCCAAAAGCGTCGACACAAAATCCTTGCTCCGGCCAGTTTTTATTCACGAGCGTAGATTCCAGCAGATTACTAATACCAACAGCAACATTCCGGTACGTGGTTTAATAGCCCATACAGCTCATTGTTCAGTATTAGCAGTTATGAGCCTACACATTGGAGTACGGCGTATTAGTACTCTTTCAGCTTAAGCAGAGACTGATTAATCGTTATTGCCTGAACAGATTGCCAACTGCCATGTTCCCGTACGTGGTAACAGCTCTAACCACAAATGCTGAATGACTTAAGGTGGCGATTCCCTTTGGTCACATAAAGTTTGCAGCATTATTACTCATTCATTACTTGGTGTTAAGAAGCCGTTTTTATATCAAAATGTAGCTTGACATTTTCACTTTTTAATGCATGCCACGAAACTAATGTTGATTTTCTAAAATATTTTTAACACATTTTAGAAGAAGTATAATTTTCCAGAATTTTTGCAGACTCAAGTAAATTTTTTCGCGAGACATCGGTTATATCATTCGATACCTCCATCAAATAGCTGGGGACGATTTTTTATTTATTGTGAAATCGCTGTTCGTTATAGAGAAATAAGCTGAAATGTGTGCGTAACCTGCATTTTGCCTACTCTTTCGAAATTTGTCAAGCGATTACTTTAGTTAGAAAGCAGTAATCGGGGCAACTAAAAAATCGTCTCTGGGTATATTTGTGCAGAACACATTTGTTCAGTAGCAGCCCTCCAGCTTGCATGGTGAATGCTCCACAATCTTTGGAAAAAAATTGGTCGTGTTTTTGCAAAACCTACATTTTTTATGATAGCACCCTACATGATAGCAGTTGGAAGGCGATCATGCGTCGGATAATTTGTCCCTGTGAGACCTTCAGATCGACGCCCTTAGTTTGATTTTACGGCTTGCGTAGTTCAAGAAATGTTGGATTATTTGATTTCTGCAAAAATGACAAGTTTTCGACGCCAAAACAAGAAAATCGGCTATATCTCACGGTAGAGAAAAGCTAGAAACTTGCTTTAAAAGGCAAAAATGTGAAGCTCAATGAGATCTATCGAATGAATATAGTCATAACTGTATAAACGTTCAGAAATTGGGAAAAACCACTCTGACCGGAAATCTCGAATTTTTGAATCGGGATTGCGCGGAGGGTGTTAGAACGCTAAAAGAACTTATTTCGGAAAGTTTCATCAAATTTCATCTTGATTTACGCCGCCAAATAACAATTTGTGCCCAAAAGGAATCACCACCTTAAGCTTGACTGACCTAAATGTCCTGACCTTATTACCGTCTTATTTTTACCTATTTTTATGTAATTTGACGCGTCAGCAAAATTTCGAATGCATTTTCATTTTTACGCGTCGGCGAAGATTCCAGTAGGAACCGACTTGATTCCATACTTGGCAGCCAGTTCCTGAACAATGGGCACATTCCGGATTATCAGCAAAATTCCAGATTTCCCAGAGGTATTCCTGGAATCTAAAAATCAACGAAATTCTTTGAGCTAAATTCCAGATCTCCCAGAGGTAATCCTGGTATCTAAAAATCAACGAAATTCTTGGAGCTAAATTCCAGATTTCCCAGAGGTATTCCTGGAGTCTAAAAATCAACGAAATTTTTTGAATCTTTTCCTCGGAATGTCAGCCAGCAACGGGGATCACAATCTTTTGACAGACGCACTATTTCAGACATCCTAGACTCACTGACTCGTTACTAAATCAGTAGCACTTTCCGCGTTTTTCTTGCCGTTTCAAAAGTAATTTTGCATTTGTGGCTACCGCGTCCAATGAGTAGAATTTGGGATACAAAGTTTTTAAGTTTTTGGGTTCAACTAACCTCTGCTTCCAAAAGTCCTGGAGCAGTTGACCCCGGTCAAGGCAGGTCAATATTTGATGATAAATTTATTTTGAGAAAATTTTCCCTCAACAACAGAGGTAACCCGATGTCTCGCTCAAAGGAAACTCTCATGCCCCTCTTTAATGAGATAATTTGGTTTTTTCATAATGTAAATTTAAAACGTAAAATTTCAAGTTTGCACTAATTTTTTAGGATCCTCTGGCTGCCACGAACAAAGAATTAATCGGGTGAGAGTAGATTTAACCTTTTCAAAATGCTACGTTACCCTCTTTCATTACGCTTCTAATATTGTGTAGTTATTTTGTTAGTATGAATTCGTTTTACCTTGGATTTGTATGCGTTAAGGTTACAACCACCGCCAAACATGTTGTTTGGCTTGTTTGCAAGCATCGAAAACTCTGGACAACAGATTGACCAATCGGGGAGCCTGGTCTTAGGAGAGGCTAAACCCCCATTCCCTTCAAACACACGAAAAGTTTTGAATGAGTCTACCTTTGAAATGGACATATGAGCATATCGGGAAGAAGCAACTGCCTTGACCTGCGAGTGCTCAAGTCCTGCTTTGTGTCTTCGTAGAGATAGATCTGCACAACACCCAACGATGACTTTGCAGCACAGGCAATCACTGTTGCAATGGTGACAAGTCACAAGCAGAACCCTGGTAGGTCCAGCTCGCAAAGTTCAGTTAACAGCTTTACTGACATCCGATCCAGGTAGAAACTACTGAAACTTTCTTTATTCCTTAAGAAGATACTGTCGTTAACTGGACTTTGTCGTTTTGTGGAAACAGCATCAAATTCTGTAAAAAAATCAAATAACCCCAAATTATTCTTACCTATCGAATATCTTTGTGGACTCTGAAGCATGTGATTTGATTATTAGGGAACCGTCTTGAAACATTGCGGAGGGTTGCTTCTCACCACTTCGGGCGGTTTATTTAAGCAACATCAGTACGACTAAGACAACTGTATTGGCGGTTTGGTGTTCAAGCTCATATACACACAATCGGAACTTTTCTGGTTTTGGATAGCTTCGAGCAAAAGCCAGAAATGTTTTTGGAAAATTTCAATTTGGTTGGTTTACTAGCAGGACCAGTTTAGTAAGCTATGCTCTTCTTCTGTCTTTGCTTTTAGGAATGCGTTTTAATGTTTTGTATTAACTGTTTCAAAGGTTCTGTTCAAGTGTTTTATTGTCCTACATGTTGCATTTTTGCAACGAAGCATTTTTGCATTTGTATGTGCAACGAACTAAGCAATTTCACAGAATAGCTCTATTACCAGAAAAGTACATTCAATTGCCGTGCTGGATTTCAATAGTTGCTGTCATCACAAATGCCACGCCGCCAGCAATAATGTTTTACAATTGGCTTGGTAATATAGCACTATAGACTTGCTGCAATTTGCCGTAAGGTGGCACAAAAGCAGACGTTATTACAGTGATAAAGACACAGTTCTTTAATTAGGCCTTTTATCACCCTGCGATATGCAGCAAAGGAGGGTGACCTTTTGCGTTTGAGAAAAGCAATAGCATTCGACCTGAATAAAACGAAAGACTATTAGAAGATATTGCCATCATGGCCTTAATAATACCAAGAGTACATAATAAAAGAGTAAGAAACTCTTACAGTAGCATGTACAAATCATGCTAGGTATGCTCGGTGAGTTAAGTCGGGATCCCCCCGAAAGTCTCGGGGGGGGTCCCACTTAGCACTCATTAAACGCTTTCATATAAGCGTGTGTCTGCTCGCTGATTGGCCCATTAGCCTAAGGCTTATGGTAGGTAATTTATTAGTTATTTTAATTAATTAATTATAACTTTAATTAGGTTAATGCAATTAATTAATTAAGTTAATTAAGTTAATTCGACAACTTTGTAGCATTTTGTCTGCTCTTTCCAATGATATAAAAATTGTTGCACATTACATTCCTTCGAATTTTTGTATTGTGCAACAATTTTTATATCATTGGAAAGAGCAGAAAAAATGCTACAGTTGTCGATTTAGTTTTTTAATTGCATTGACCTAATTAAAGTTTAATTAATTAATTAATTACCTACCATAAGCCTTAGGCTAATGGGCCAATCAGCGAGCAGACACACGCTAATATGAAAGCGTGTAATTAGTGCTAAGTGGGACCCCCCCCCCCCCCCGAGACTCTCGGGGGGGGGGGGTCCCGACTTAACGCACCGAGCATACCTAACATGATTTGTACATGCTACTGTAAGAGTTTCTTACTCTTATATTATGTACTCTTGATAATACACTATAATATTTCCACGTATATTAAACGTCTGCTTATGAATAATACACAAGCACCTAAGGTACACTAAAGAGTGCGTGTAAAATTCGCTGACCTGTCGGTTCAAACTCGCATAATAAAGTGAAATTTTCTTGGCCTTGGCCAACCGCTATTGTGTAAACATTCAACTGGTTATTCATACTGCACCTCACCGCAGCAGGTGAATTATGCTTACCGTATTCTCGCGCTTAAGGGAACACCCACTTAACGGGGGGGGGGTTGCCAATATTCGACCATCTCCGATTTTTCTTATTTTCACATATTTTTTAGTTCCGATGGGTCCCTAAAGCAAAACGTTCCCTTTCACAGTAGCCCTCCAAGGGTGAAACCGACATGTATTAAACATAGGAAAACGAACCTAGCCACTTATGTTGTTTACTTTTATTCCTGCTCAATTATTGTATCTATGCCTTTATTATATCTATTTGTTATACCTTCCTTACTGATTTCCCTCCATCATTGTTTAAATTATTTCGCCATCAATGATGTCATATGATAATATGATAATAGATGTTCTCATTTAAACGAAAATAACAGGCGTTGGTTGCCGAAATCTTCTCTGCTATGTGCAACGGTGCTCCGACTACAATGCGAGAATATTACACTTGGAAGGTTGACAAGCATACCCCTCCCCGTTTGGTTTCGAGGGAGGGGTAGCTAAGGACGTTTAGCGGAGGAGAAGTCAAAAAAGGTCCCACAGTGGGAATCGCAATGAGAGGTCACTATTTGATGGGGTAGCCATCGCAGGCTAATAATTGCGACAAAATCTGATTCGGTGCAAGGTACCCCAAAACGGGTAGATGTTTCGGCAACCTCCTTCCAAACAACTAGTCCTTTCAGGAATTCGTCGAAACTACGGCAATCTTCTCGGCAGTCTGATTGACTGTTTCCCCGCTCACCAGGTAGGTATATTTTGGTTTTCGAATGTCTTCTCCATGAAACGGGGAATGGCTACGTTTTTTCGACCTTTCCGCTCTAGGGGAGAAAGTGATATTGGGTCCTCAACCCCAAACTAGAGCACAATCCCGTTTCTGGTCGCAAGTACTGCAACCTTAATGAAGACAAGAAATTTATTAAAATTTATCATTTTGGTAAATTCACCATCAAGCTATTTATCTTTCTTTTTCTTTTTCTGTATATAATTATGATTATATAATTAATTATAGATAGATTATAGATATAATTATAGATCTGCATAAATATACAATTAAAAGAAATTCAGTTAAAATTAATAAAATTGAATTCGTGTGGGGTTTTCCATAATTAATACTATCGATTTTTTCTATTCTGGCCAGACAAAACCAAATTGGTTACGGTTTCAATAAATAGTGAACCCGAGTGATCAGCAACAATAAGCTACTGATGCCGCACAAGGCTGATCAAAACTTAACAAATTCAAAAGACGCTTTAAAAATAATCCCACACACGGACGGAGACGGAATTGGTAATCGCTCATGAGGAAATTGTTTAGTGAGTCGTAAGAAACTTTGTGAAGAGACCGCACGCAAGAAAAAGACTCATATATTCTAATATGTGATTGGTTGCTTACGATTATATTTGTTTTCAATGTCTGCAATTAACTAATCCATGTCTGCTCTGCTGGAAACCATGCGATTCCGCATCGGTGACTCGATCTTACAAAACACAAGTAAAACCCACCAACATTTCACTAGCACATTTCAAACCAAAATTTCAATGTCGTTGCTTCTGGTCGAGAAAGTAGTGGCTTTCTCAGTTATTTCGTCGTACTGGTTCCAACATTTGAAAACTTAGAGCCAATGACAAGTGACGACATGTGTTAAATCAGGCAATCGTTCGATAAGTGATACAATGTTGCTGAACGCGAAGAACTACGGGGGGGGGGAACCCCAACGAAACTAAGACAAAAATAAATAAAAAAATTTGACAAAATTTTACGAAGGGGTTCAGGCAAGAAATCCCTGAGCTGCTGGCAGCCTAATGTAGCGGGGCTAGTAGTTTAACCTACGTACTGACACCGTTACCACGCC
>JASAND010015150.1:0-10789 GCA_030248195.1 Trissonchulus latispiculum | reverse complement strand
GTTACGTATTGCTCAGCAGGCGTTCCATTGCCGCACCTTCCCGGGTCCAAGGTACCATGGTCATCCCATCTGGCCGCTGCACACGTCCTGATAGACCCATTGGCTCAAGTACACACGGGACCTTGGCTTTCGTTGTAAAGGCCCTGCCTAAGACACTACACGTGCTGGGCATCCGATCCGGGCCAATAACCTTGGCAGGAGGAAAAATGTATCCCCCTCTGCATCCGCCAAGCCCCCACAAACACAAGTGTGCGCCTGCGCAACACGGAGGCCCAACCTGAAGGCTTGCTGCACCGAACGTCCGATAGCTCAGGCCAAGAGCTGAGGGAAGGCATGGAGCCACGCACTGCCCAGCCCCGCCTCTTCGAGGCCAAAAGACGGCCCCAGCGGTGACGTCATTCTCTCTCTCTCTCTCTCTCTCTCTCTCTCTCTCTCTCTCTCTCTCTCTCTCTCTCTCTCTCTCTCTCTCTCTCTCTCTCTCTCTCTCTCTCTCTCTCTCTCTCTCTCTCTCTCTCTCTCTCTCTCTCTCGTTTACTGGTACATACGAATACAACCATACTGTGAATGCGGTAATGTACAATTTCTGATTTGATTCTTTTATTCTTCCCATATTACATTCTCTCTCTCTCTCTCTCTCTCTCTCTCTCTCTCTCTCTCTCTCTCTCGCTCGCTTACTCATATCCGGAAAGGAGACGCAGCGGCACAGAAAACTACTGTCTTGCCTCAGCCTCTTGTTACAGGTTTAGCATACTTTAGTCTTCCTCTAATCTTCCCCACTCTTCCCTGACGAAGAGGTCCGAATTGGGGTGTGCCTCTGTGTTTGGCCTTAGAGTGTTCTCAGGAGCACAGGTGCATTTGTGGAGATCTTGCGGATGATGAAGGCATTCACGCCCTATCATGTGCCAAAGTTCCAGGTCGCATAGCCAGACACTAACTGCATCAATTCCGTACTGGGTAGGGCTTTCGGACACGTCGAAGGTTCCCTACACTCTGGAGCCGGTGGGTTTAAGTCATCATCAGGATGGAAAGAGGCCCGACGGTATGACACTAATCCCATGGGAAAGAGGCAGAAGTATGGTGTGGGACGTTTCTTGCAGGCATTCCTTGGCTGTGTCTGCCCTTGGCAAATCGTCGGAGTCAGCCGGATCATTGGCAGCGGGTGCCTACAATAACAAGGTCTCGAAGTACGCTTGCCTAGCGGACAGATTCCTTGTCATCCCGTTCGTGTGCGAAACCCATGGCCCCTTGGCGGCAGGGTCGGAGGAGCTATTGTCAAAGCTGGGGCGTCGTCTGCGAGCAGCCACGAAAGAGCCACGAGCGGAATCTTTTCTTCGGCAAGCGATTTCAATTGCAATCGTCAGGGGGAATGCCGAGTGCGTGATGGGGACGTTTCGCAAAGGACATTACTGGAGGGAACTGGAGGAATTCGTGGACAGTTCGGTCAGGGAAGAGTGGGGAAGATTAGAGGAAGACTAAAGTATGCTAAACTGTAACAGAAGTCTGAAATAAGACTATGGTTTTCTCTGCATTTAATAATATTTCCGTGTCTCAGTAAAAGAGAGAGAGAGAGAGAGAGAGAGAGAGAGAGAGAGAGAGAGAGAGAGAGAGAGAGAGAGAGAGAGAGAGAGAGAGAGAGAGAGAGAATGTAATATGGGAAGAATAAAAGAATCGAATCAGAAATTGTACATTACCGCATTCACAGTATGGTTGTATTCGTATCATACCAGTAAACGAGAGAGAGAGAGAGAGAGAGAGAGAGAGAGAGAGAGAGAGAGAGAGAGAGAGAGAGAGAGAGAGAGAGAGAGAGAGAGAGAGAGAGAGAGAGAGAGAGAGAGAGAGAGAGAGAGAGAGAGAGAGAGAGAGAGAGAGAGAGAGAGAGAAGGAAATGACGTCACCGCTAGGGCCCGTCTTTTGGCCTCGGGAAGTGAAGTAGGCAGTGCGTGGCTCCATGCCCTTCCCTCAACGGCTCTTGGCCTGAAGCTATCGGACAGGAAATTGAATTGCCGTAAGCCTTCGGTTGGGCTCCGTGTTGCGCAGGCGCACACTTGTGTTGTGGGGGCTTGGCGGATGCAGAGGGGGTCCATGCCCTATCCTGCGCCAAGGTTATTGGCCGGATCGGACGCCACAACCACATCAATAGTGTGGCTTAGGCAGGGCCTTTACAACAGCCAAGGTCCCGTGTGTACTTGAGCCAATGGGTCTATCTAGGGACGATGGTAAGCGGCCAGATGGGATGACCCTGGTACCTTGGACCCGAGGAAGGTGCCTTGTCTGGGATGTCTCTTGCCGCCACACCCTCGCAGAGTCAGCGGGTTTCTAAATCGGCAAAAGAGCCAGGATCTTTAGCCCAGCAGGCGTTCCAGAGCAAGCGGGCAAAGTATTCCTCCCTGGAAAAGGATTACGTGGTGGTCCCGGTGATTTTTGAGACGCATGGACCTATGGCTCCAGAATCGGCCAATCTCCTGCGCCAGTTGGGCCAGCGTTTGAACTCTTCGACGTTGGAGCCCAGATCGGCTTCATTTCTACGCCAAGCAATTTCAGTGGCAATAGCTCGTGGGAATGCTCAGTGCATTCGTGGGACTTTTCGGAGCAAGCAGGTCCGCTTTCAGCTGGAAGAGAATGTAATATGGGAAGAATAAAAGAATCGAATCAGAAATTGTACATTACCGCATTCACAGTATGGTTGTATTCGTATCATACCAGTAAACGAGAGAGAGAGAGAGAGAGAGAGAGAGAGAGAGAGAGAGAGAGAGAGAGAGAGAGAGAGAGAGAGAGAGAGAGAGAGAGAGAGAGAGAGAGAGAGAGAGAGAGAGAGAGAGAGAGAGAGAGAGAGTTTGAACCGATTTGGTAGAGCAAACAAAAGCAGAACACATCAGAGAACAGATAATTTGAGACAGAAAGGTGGCAGACATATTTTGATAATACGAACAGTAAAAAGTTAATGATTCTGGCAGAACTTCGTTTCTTCTGTAGAACAGGCTTCGAACATCCAACCCACACTCCAAATCACAATATGACAATCCTAGGTCTAACGGTGCGTCCCTAAGCCAAAGAAGTGGCTCTCAGAAAGTTCTAGATTCAATGTGAACCTCAGCAAACTGACGTTTAGGAAGCTGTTTTCCAGGCAATCCAGACAGAGCAGCAAGAAAGGAGCAGGAGAGACCGATCGAAGGCAAAGAAGAAGAAGAGAGGGTCCAGGGGCGATCCAAAATGGCTTCACTCACACTGGCAGATCAGAAGAGGCCAACGATCAGGGGACGGAGAGAGCAGGCTGATGTTCGGGAGAACACTGACAGACAGACGGATCCACGGGATCCGGGAGCAGAACAGGAGGCGGAAACAGAGCAGCGAGAAGGCAGAGCAAGGCCAATCGGGTCCAGAAGAAACACCCCACCATTTTATTCAACTGATTAAACGAGTTAATTTCAACTCATTTAAACAACCACTAACGAAACAGGGACTAAAAATTTTAATTCTCCAGCTTCTAATCCATTTAATCCGCGTAGCTTCATGAGACTTAAAAACAAGTTATGCAGGATAACTGACGGCATTAAATTTTAATCCTCCTAAACAGAGGTGCTGCTTTTTAATGAGGATTAATTTTAACCTAATCCGTTGAATTTTCAAAGAAATAGAGTCTTTGAATTATATCCTGAAATACCTATTATATACAGGCCAGGTTACACTTAACACAATTATCATGGTTGGAAATTGTATATGTCTACTTTATTAAGACATCAAAACTGAACATAATTTAAAGAAATGGATAATCAGAAAAGGGCGGATGAAGGGTAATTATGCCGAACAGAATACATGAGGTGAATCAGCAGGCATTTTCTATCAACGATGAATGACGTTTGGTACAGCTTAGATAGAATGTGTGTAATGAGAATTTAGCAACATACACAAATACATGCAGAGAGTCTATACCAGTAAGATAATCTTATTGCTTTAAACAAACAAACAAACAGACAAACAAACAAACAAACAAACAAATTTATTTATTTCTGAAGAAAGAAAATCACAACGTACAACATAATGATTTAATATCCTGGTTTTAATAAACAAAATACATTAATTCAAACGTATATACCTATATACGATCCAATTACTTTTAGTAAAGAGAAAAAAGGACACCAGAAAGACAAAAACAACAATACAAAAACCAAGCTTCAGAAATAGGGGTGAAGGAAGCCACTCGTCTGGCTAACTCGACAAGTTCATAAAGCGAAACGACCGCTCAAAGTTGTCAAGGTTCGGTGCACTAACCACTACATCTGGCAGGCTGTTCTATACGGTAATCATTCCATTTATATAAAAAGCTTTGTAGACTCTCTAGTATAGATGGGAGGGCTTAACCTAATCCGATTGCCTCTTAACCCTGGATTGTGATAAATTATGTTAAATTATAAAATTACAATAGATTCCTTTTGTGATGAGCTATTGGACAGCATGGGTTAACACGGGGGAGTCCGCAACAAACTCTTTAACTTACATTATTTTTCAACTAAAATGGCCAGTTTTGAAAATTTGAATTAAATTTTAATTTAGAAAAATTGATAATTAGTTGCAATGTCTTTTAAAATTTTGCAAATGTTATTACTACTGGCATATCTTTGCCAAAGCTATTGTCAATTTATGCTTATGGTACAAGCAATCTCAAAATGTTCTTAAAACAAGCAACTACTTAGAAATTAATTATACCACGTGAGGCTAACACTTTATGGGCCATAACTTATGGGGAGCGTTAGGTGTAAACGAGTCACACATATTCAAACCTGGAACACATCCAGCGCCTACTGAAATAATTCCATAAATAAGAAATTGCAATCGTAAATAAGAATCTAATAACTACTGTGAATATATAAACCGTTTTCATGTTCCCAAACGAGCCACAGCCTGGGTGCATTATCTGAATGGATACTCACACAATAGTAGCAAAAGAACAAAGGAGAACAGACAGGAAGGAAGTCAGAATGCAGTCAAATCTTGAAACTGAAGTATTGTGCATAAAGCACAACTTTTAACAGCTCAAAAGTTGTAAAAGCAAAAATGTTCGTTTCGGTGGAATATTTTCAGCCGTAACCACAGGTGGACAAGGGGGGAATTTCCCCACCCTTCGGCGAAGTCGCCCATAAGGGGTCGCGAAATTGCTCCCACAAGGGGTAAGAAAATTGACCACAAGGGGTAAGAAAATTGCCAAAAAATAGGATTTACGACTAAAATTTTCGAAACATTTCCGTTCCCGCCGGAAGTTTTCACTTAAAATCACCATTTTTTGCTAAAAAACGTCCGAAAAACGTTGTTCTGGCTAAAAATCGCTGTTTTTTGTTAAAAAAACGGCAAAAAACGGTTAAAAATCGCTTTGAAAAGTACGCCTAAGAAAAATCGCTCTCACAAGGGGTACCCAAGTTTGCTTCCACAAGGGTCAGTGAAATTTGACCTCCCGTTCAGGTATGGCCGTAACTGCATTTTAGCAGCAAGCGAAAAACGCAAGACGTAAAAATCAAGCTATGCTCCTGTTGGCTGACTCCATCTGGGATGGGAAGTGCTGATTAGTTGACTAACGCTTCGCCTTCTTCACTGATTTGCTGCTTTGCACTAATCTTGAAATTTTGGCTTCTTCCTAGTTTTGGTGGCAGTTTGAATTTTTTTAGATGGCTAATTCATGGAGAGGTTGGATCCAACGTTTCTTAAAAGCCTAATTGAAGAAGATCGCCTCAGCTTATCCAACTTGTCTTCTTATCTTTAAGTAGGCTATCCAGACGAAAAGGGTTTGTCGGCCGCGAATTTGAAAGAATTTTGTAAACGGCACTCAATTGTTTTATCTCAACATCCAGGATCTACATCACAGTGTGGAAATTTCCAAATTTCTATATGATAGAAAGATTTAGGACTTCGGAATGAATATGCAAATTAGAAATTAGACATTTTCGTAATATGTAAATTAGTTTGACCGATATTTAAAGGGCGAAATTTTCATCATTTTCGGTCACATTTTCACTGATTCATCTCAGAAACTTCACCATTGAATCTGGATTTGGTTAGAGGTTGGTCTGGGGGGATTTATATTTGTACACGGTCCTGCTTTTACTTGCTGTATTTCAAATTCTGACGCTTTATAATAAATCTTGGAGTTATCTATTTAAGTTTTACTAGGGATTTTAAATTCACACGCTCAGTATGAGCCTGCTCGTTTCAAATACATAGAAACTTTTATTTTTACAAACTGGCCACCGTGTACATTGAGCAGATTTTGAGATCCCAATTTCAAAATTTAGGACTGAGTTGGACAACCTCGAATCTTGCGCTCCTGTACGAATCCTTGGTTTGACCAGTTGACCCATGGTCAAACCAATCAATTTGTTTTAGACTTAATTTTCAAAGCCACCTTTTTATTCAAAAGAGCTGCTTAACCCTCGTTGCTTACAAATTCGTTATTTTCCGCCTCCAAAATTTTGCACCATTCAAAATTATTTCCACTTTGCACTTGTCGTTTTTAGCTTTTCAGATTACTGTGGCCATGGTTGAAGTTCAGGATATATATCTGGGTGAGGTAGTTTTCTTCCACTTAAATTTTTTCATTTTGAAGGATTTGTCAGAATTAAGAAGGTGGTTTGCGAGGAGAACCACTTTTCGTATCTTAAATTTAATATTCGAGGATTTCACTTTAAAGAGGTTGTCCGCTTTTCCGTAGTTGCAGGGATCATACACTGTGGGGAAATGTTTCCTTCAAGTTTGTTGCTAGTGTATACCTCTCTGCTACATGCGGTTTGCTTTTGTTCTTTCTCTGTGTGTTTTAGTGCTATCCCTCCCATCCCCAAGGAGCTGGTGTGCCGTCCCCGATTTGGCTCACTGCGAAGATGGCCACGGGCATCTGTCTGATCGGACGGACGGATCGGATCGGACGTTATCGGACGTTCTTGGTTGGACGGTTTTGGTTTGATCGGTTTGACTTTTCTGGCGCAGACCTATCTAAGGGAGGTTATGGATCTGGTCTGTTGGCGGAGGTTGAGGGCCTACCTGGCTGGTAGCGGTCTAACCTTTGTTCAGGCTGGCAGAGGCTCAGGTTCTGGTCCTGTTAGCGGTTTGGCGGAAGTTCTAATATATCCTCTGGATATCGGAGGTTCTGGGTGTGATTTTGGGCCAAAGTGCAGGACTTTTGCTTGGCTAGTGGAGGCTCCGGCCTCCTTGTGGCTGGAGGAAGTTCAGAAGCTGGTCTGGTTAGCGTCAGTTGCGGATGTGTTCGTTCTGTGGTTTCTGGAACGGTTAGCGGCGGATGCGGATGTGGTATGTGCGGCGGAAGGTTCGGTTCAGATTTGACTGTCCTGCTGAAGGCTATGGTCAGCCCGGGTGGCTGTAGCCCAACGGCGAGCGGTCAACGGGACGGAATCTTGGTTGTTGTGGGCTTAGTGACCAATGTTTCCACTCTTGGTTCGGCGCCCATGTTGCTGTCAGGATCCGCGGGCTTGGGGAGGACTGTCTTCCGTGGGGGATCGGGGGTGGACCCTGGTCCTTCCGTGGAACCGGCTCCCTTGGCTGCGGCGGGTTTGACGAGCGATCAGGGTGCGTCGCCTCTCCCCTCTCCCGGTGGATATTGCTGAAGACCTGATTGTTTCTGACAGACAAATTCTTGGTGCATCATTTGACTGTTTTGTAATGTCCTGTGGCACACCAGTTCCTCCCTGTCCATCTCCCCATTAAACTTGTTCACTGTATGCCAGTATAATTTCTGTTTTGTTATATACTGTTTGTTACTACGATACTGTTTACTTTATTGTGTCGATATTTTTCCAACTTTCACTTGTTGTTTCGTTGCTGTCGTTTTCAATACTAGTTCAAGGTTCGGGAAAGTTTTTGTTATCGGAGGTTCCGGAATATTTGTTCCGAGGTTCAGAATATATTTGGTAAAAACTTTCAGAATAGCCCCTCTTTTGTGAGGGTGCCTCTCGTTGTGGTCCTTGTTTCCTTCCCTGTATATATGTTGTTCCGTATTTTGTCTGCCCGGAGGTTCCGGTGTATTTTTACACGTGTCCGCTAAGCCAGTAGTGTGTTGTCGGCTTCGGGCGGGGGAGTCCGCGTGTGCGAGATTCTGTTTTAGGTTTTTGTTCGTTTACTGGGTCTTTGAAAAAGACACTCATCCATTTGCTCAATTGGATCAGAAATTTTTGGAAACGTTTTGTCCATCTGATCTCTCCAGAATTCATAAACATTTGGACCAAATCTGCATTCCTAGAAAGGTCGGATCCACCAATCATACCAAAGTTGCTGATGTACGTTTCGAACGCTTTTCTTCCAGTTGTGCCGGCAGGCGATGATAAGTCCAGCCTCTGGTCTATCAGAACCTTCACTATTTACTCAAGGTCTTACCAAATACGATATAGAAACCAGTCTGCCCAGGAAACATACTCATTTGTCTGGACGGTAACTTTTCACATCAGCATGACAGGTATGCCGACCTGCTATCCGGTGACCAGCGACCACTTAGGGGAAAGAGCGTTAAAGGAGGTCTGCCATGCGGTCTGGCCTGAAAAATAAGGAATTTAGACTCCTGGTCAGCACTGTCATGGTACCGCTCGGCTTACTTGTACAAACTAAAAGTACAGGGGGTGGCTCTCCGAGTTAAGCTTCCTACATTTACAGTTTACTGTAAATGTCTCCTTTGTGGGGCCTCGCGAAAGCTCACCGGCTAGCGGGCGGGAAGTAACTATACCTACCTACCTACCTTTGTTCGTTTACTAAAATTTGTTTTATTATGTACTAGTAGCTAGGTTAGCTAGGTTAACTATAGTTTTATTCTACTGACTATTTGGACCACGGCGAGGGCGCGTGCTTTCACAGGAGGGGGTATTTTGTGAAAATTTCCAAATTTCTGTATGATAGAAAAATTTAGGACTTCGGAATGAATATGCAAATTAGAAATTAGACATTTTCGTAATATGTAAATTAGTTTAACCGATATTTAAAGGGCGAAATTTTCATCATTTTCGGTCACATTTTCACTGATTCATTTCAGAAACTTCACCATTGAATCTGGATTTGGTTAGAGGTTGGTCTGGGGGGATTTATATTTGTACACGGTCCTGCTTTTACTTGCTGTATTTCAAATTCTGATGCTTTGTAATAAATCTTGGAGTTATCTATTTAAGTTTTACTAGGGATTTTAAATTCACACGCTCAGTATGAGCCTGCTCGTTTCAAATAAACCGAAACTTTTATTTTTACAACAGGAAGCTCTGGACAGGGCAGGAACGGCAGCAGTGGACGACGTAATATGTTATACATCATTTCCTGAATTAAATTAGTTTGTGTTTAATACCTCTTAGCTTTGACAACTTGAGAAGTAGTGAAATCATTTGCAAAAAATTCGCAGTACAAATAATTCTAACTTTGGTTAAGTCAATGGTTTATATACTTTAGTCAGAATTTCATTTGTCAGAATATCACTAGTCCGAATTTCATTTGTCAGAATGTCACTAGTCAGAATTTCATTTGTCAGAATTTCACCTGTCAGAATTTCATTAGTCAGAATTTCATTTGTCAGAATTTCATTTTTCAGAATTTCACTTGTCAAACTAATTATGGCTAATGTGTAAGAATCCACAATTCAGTACGTAATATCCTTCATTTCTCAGAATTTCATTATTTAGAATATCATTTAGAGCTCGGCTGAGGCTTAACGAATCTTTAGTGGTTGAGCTCTAACCGTCTAAGCATTTTGCATTTTAGGAAATTTATATTTTTGTTCTAAAAGGCATTCGAAAATAAACTTTTTGCCCAATCGGAGATTAATCACTAAAGCCAGTGCTGAATGTGACTAGGCTGAAATGGTTGGAGACGACGTAGCGAATAAACAGGATTAAGATATTGTTACAATGAAAACATTCTAATTGGAAATGCACTTGTGGATTTAATAATGTGATATGCTAAATGCTAATAACTTACAATTGTTTTATTTTAATTTGTTGCTTTAAAAATTGACACTGGCCTTAATCTTACTTTGGTGATCTGTGACTTCGCATTTTCCAATTGCATTAAAAGCACAATTGTTAGGGGCTGTAAAAGTAACGTGCTGTCTTGTAAAGTCCAACAGTAGCATGAACTAGTTCAGTTCTATCCAGCCTGACATTTCAGAAATGTGAATTTCCGGGAAACGAAGTTCTGACTTGTGGCATGTTTCTGACTAATGAAATTTTGCAAATGAAATTTTGATGTATAGTGAAATCATGACTAATGAAATTCTGACTAATGAAATTCTGACAAATGAAATTCTGACAAATGATATTCTGACTAATGAAATTCTGACTAGTGAAGTTCTGACAAATGAAATTCTGACAAATGAAATTCTGACTAACGACATTCTGACAAATGAAATTCTAACTAAAGAAAGTAGACGAAGTCAACGTTCTCAAGAAATTATTTAGTTTGCTTTCACAAAATTTGTATTTTTTGCGTTCCTGTTTATTCGTATAAATTAATGCTAAATTATATTGTTCTTATTGATATGATACAGTTTAATTGTTTAATGCTGTGCTTTTTTGCTAACGTACCTTAAGATTTAACTATTCTTGTCACTTTTACCGGCCGGAGGTACTTATGGAAGGAGAATGATGACGGCATATCTTAGAAACAAGGGGGTTTTTGCTGCAGAAGAAAGGGTTGGCTCTAGTTTAAGACGGTTCAGTCCTCAATATCACGAGCATCAAGAAACTGGAACCCAAAAACAGCTCAATCCTCAAAGTTACTATGGTCCTTACTTTGGGTAACCAAAGTAACTGGGTAACTTTTA
>JASAND010015149.1:0-11152 GCA_030248195.1 Trissonchulus latispiculum | reverse complement strand
TATATCCCATGATAATATATATATATATATATATATACGTTACGTATATATATATATATATATATTATCATGGGAGAGCTCGGAGAGCCCCCCTTAATATGAGCTATAAAGGCACTTTCCGGATTTTGAAAAGTGCTAATTAGGCATAACTAATCAACGGGAAGGAATTCAGAGCTAATATTTACATTTTTGAAATCTTCAGGCCAAGAGCTTTCGAATGATATATACCAAACTTGCCCGGAAAAAATGAACTTTGAAAAAATCGACTTTCTCTTACGGGTTTGAAAGTGGGGTTTTTTCCATTTTTGTGTTAACTCGATTTTTCGAACGGCCCATAGGAAAAATTTTTCTATATATACTATTTTTTGATTATCTAGGCAATGGTACTTAGCAAGTTTATGTTTTTTTCCGAATTTCGATCTGGTTCGATTTTTATAGATGGTCAAAAATGGAAAAAATAGCGTTTTTGGACACCTTCAAGCTGAAAAATTTGTAAGTCCGAAAATTTTAAAATAGTCTAAAAACGGGCAAAAACAGCGTTTTTCGGCCTTGGGGTGGTACCCCTGGCTTTTTCCTAGGCAAAAATTTCTGGGGGGGGTAAGTCTGGGGGGGGGTCCCCCCAGGTGGTCTGGGGGGGGGCTCGATTTCTGGGGGGGGGAGAAAAATTTTAGAAAAAAATGCCTAAAAATAGCTATTTTTTGCTGCTGAGCTACAAAATTAACTATTTTTAACTTAAATTTAAGCTTAAAATAGCTAAAAAATGCTTAAAAATGGATAAAACTTCAGGCGAATTTCGAAAAATTTTTTCAAACATTTGCCCTCAAAAACCCTATTTTTTCCGGGCACTTTAGGGTGGGGGGGTTCTGGGGGGGGCCGGCCCGAATCCTGGGGGGGGGGGCGACACAAGGCTGGGGGGGGGGAACAAATTTCTGGGGGCCCCCCACCCCCCCCCCCCGTAGGAAAAAGCCAGTACCCATATATACGTAGTAAATCGGGGTCGCTGAACACGATGAGCATAGTGCCGACACCGTATCTCGCCTGGTTAATCTGGTTCAACTGGTTCAAAGTTGAACCAGTTCCTGGTTCAAGCTACTGGCGGTAGCTAGAAGGCTGAAATTTTGCATACAAGGGTTATTGGGCATGGGGAATTCACTGGTGGTGTTACTTTAGTGATCCGACCCATGGCTGGCCAGATCTGGTTCAACTGGTTCAAAGTTGAACCAGTTCCTGGTTCAAGCTACTGGAGGTAGCTAGAAGGCGGAAATTTTGCATACAAGGGTTATTGGGCATGGGGAATTCACTGGTGGTGTTACTTTGGTGATCCGACACATGGCTGGCCACCAGATCTGGTTCAACTGGTTCAAAGTTGAACCAGTTCCTGGTTCAAGCTACTGGAGATAGTTGGAAGGCTGAAATTTTGCATACAAAGGTTACTGGGCATGGGGAATTCACTGGTGGCGTTACTTTGGCGATCCGACCCATGGCTGGCCAGATCTGGTTCAACTGGTTCAAAGTTGAACCAGGTCCTGGTTCAAGCAACTGGAGATAGCTGAAAGGCTGAAATCTTGCATACAAAGGCTATTGGGCATGGGGAATTCACTGGCGGTGTTACTTTGCTGATCTGACCCATGGCTGGCGAGATATGGTTCAACTGGTTCAAAGTTGAACCAGTTCCTGGTGCAAGCTACTGGAGACAGCTGGAAGGCTGAAATTTTGCATACAAAGGTTATTGGGCATGGGGAATTCACTGGTGGTGTTACTTTGCTTATCTGACCCATGGCTGGCCAGATCTGGTTCAACTGGTTCAAAGTTGAACCAGTTCCTGGTTCAAGCTACTGGAGATAGTTGGAAGGCTGAAATGTTGCATACAAAGGGTACTGGGCATGGGGAATTCACTGGTGGCGTTACTTTGGCGATCCGACCCATGGCTGGCCAGATCTGGTTCAACTGGTTCAAAGTTGAACCAGGTCCTGGTTCAAGCAACTGGAGATAGCTGAAAGGCTGAAATCTTGCATACAAAGGCTATTGGGCATGGGGAATTCACTGGCGGTGTTACTTTGCTGATCTGACCCATGGCTGGCGAGATATGGTTCAACTGGTTCAAAGTTGAACCAGTTCCTGGTGCAAGCTACTGGAGACAGCTGGAAGGCTGAAATTTTGCATACAAAGGTTATTGGGCATGGGGAATTCACTGGTGGTGTTACTTTGCTTATCTGACCCATGGCTGGCCAGATATGGTTCAACTGGTTCAAAGTTGAACCAGTTCATGGTTCAAGCTACTGGAGATAGCTGAAAGGCTGAAATCTTGCAGACAAAGGTTATTGGGCATGGAGAATTCACAGGTGGTGTTACTTCGCTGATCTAACCCATGACTGGCCAGATCTGGTTCAACTGGTACAAAGTTGAACCAGTTCCTGGTTCAAGCTACTGGAGATAGCTGAAAGGCTGAAATTTTGCATGCAAAGCTTATTGGGCATGGGGAATTCACTGGTGGGATTTGTGATTGCTGCTGCCACAGTTATGGCAGCGTTTCCAAAAACTAGACGGAGGACAAGTAGGAAAAATGCTCCTTGCAGTCGCATGAAAAAGTTAATATGAGCTATGATGGTCAACATTTAAATGTGTCAAGGACAAGATTTAAAATGTTTAATATGAGCCAACATCTAAATAAGTAGAGGACAAGGTGTAAACGGCTAATATGAGCCGCTACGTTTCTCTTGGGCTCATATTGACGCGACTAAAATGGCAAACATATATACAGCTTACGGTTGGCATATAAGCATCAGTGTTTATAAACGATTTGATTGGCTTGGGAATATTGAATTTATGTGATGATTGCGATGATAACTTCAAATGTGATTTCTCAAGATTTCACAACATGTGTAAGTTCCACATTTTCGTTTCTTCATTAGATTGGACTTCGGTTTCGTTTTGTTGACTTATATGGTGGCCCTTAAATGTGTACTTGGATGTAGCGGTGGAGAAGAAAACATTTACGTTCAGCTTTGCAAAATTAATGTTTATGCGTCGTTATTCATGCAAGCCAAGTCAGTGTTGGATTCAAAGTAAGCAAAAGCTAAATGAGCGTCAATATGAGCCCAAGAGAAACGTAGCGGCTCATATTAGCCGTTTACATCTTGTCCTCTACTTATTTAGATGTTGGCTCATATTAAACATTTTAAATCTTGTCCTTGACACATTTAAATGTTGACCATCATAGCTCATATTAACTTTTTCATGCGACTGCAAGGAGCATTTTTCCTACTTGTATATATATATACTACCAGGCACGACCACGTAAAGAAACTGAAATAATTGTCGAATGCACACAGAATGCATTACAAAAAATAATATTTAGTATCATAGGGGTCGCGGTAGCGACCCCTATAATATGAGTGAAAATGGTCGAATGACCGTGTAAAACAAGGCTGCGCAGAAGCTGCGCAGATCCTGCGCAGATTATGTGCGCAAAAAATTGTACGTGTCGAGTTTAGTATGTGTGCGAAGTTTCATCCCCGTACCACTTTCCGTTAAAAAGTTGCGCCAAAAATCGCTTACGAGAGTGATGTTTTTTTCCGGTTCTCCGCTTTGACGTCTGGTAAGGGGGTTTTGTAGCTTTAATAACAACAGATAGAAAAATTTTTGCCTATGAAAACCATATATATTCTTGGAGTACGCAACAAAAATAAGCCGATAGGCTAGTTTTTATGCCTCCCAGAGCCGGAAAAAATTTTTGGCGGGGGGCCAAATTCGGCCAAAACGTTAAAATGGCCAAAAAGTATGCTTCAAAGGCGCCGTAATAAGTCAGACTGGGCTATATATGGGGCAATACTGCCTATATGGCTGAATAGGACAAATATCAGGGTCGTTCAATTGCTATATGATTTTCCGGTCCTGAGCGTAATTTTTGGGTACTGGCCTGCCAAAGTTGGTGAATTTTTGGTGCCTCAAATCTTGCATACAAAGGTTTTTGCGGACGGAGAATCGATTCTCGCTATCAGTTTTTCTGCCCGACTGACCCAAGTTGCTGGGCTGGTTCCACTTTGCCGTCTGGAGGGTCATGTCGGCAACCGTTTCCTGGAGGTCCATACTAGGCTCTACTTGGCCTCTCAAAACGTTCTCTATATGGGTTTTCTGGTGCGCCCAGCTCATTTCCGGTGTCCGTTTTGCTGTGCAACGCACCCATTTTGCTGGGCTAGCTCCACTTGACCGTCAGAGGGGTCAGGTCGGTAAGGGGTCAGGTGGTCCAAAATGAAATTTTTCAAAAGTGGTCAAATTTGGTATCAAATGAAAGCCCTAAGCGAGCTGAGCAACTTTTGTCATAGAATTGCATGCTCAAAGTGGCTGTAGAGTGCTGCGGTGGGGTGGGGTGGGGACTTAGGCGATTTTCGGTCAAAAATGAAATTTTTCAAAAGTGGTCAAATTTGGTACCAAATGAAAGCCCTAAGTGAGGTGAGCAACTTTTGTCATAGAATTGCATGCTCAAAGTGCCTGTAGAGTGCTGCGGTGGGGTGGGGACACTAGCGTAGATACGGGAGGCGGGGGGGCGGCGGCCGCCCTCCGCAAAATAATGGCTTTGCCCCCCCTGAAAAAATTGGGCAAAAGAAAAATTTTACGCCCGCGCGGAGCGCGGGCGTTTAACTTTATCAGAAACATACGCAAATTATACATTAATGCTTAAATTAGCTCAATATTGATGCATTTTCCACACCATTAAAAAAATTTTCGCGCCTCCGGCGCGAATTTTGGTCATGTCGATTATCGAAAATATTATTTTTCATTAAACATGCTAACAAATGTGTGTATATATAAGTTGCTTTGCAGTTTTGCTGTTATTTGCGTTATTCCCAGCATCATCAGCCTTGGCATAATTGGTTGATATGATCAGAATACGCAGTTCTTTAATGGGAGCATCCTAATAAGTTTCAGTTTTCGGACAGGACAGTAAACGTAGAAAATAGCAAATATAGGTACAAAATGTTGTTTGTTAATCAATTGGTAAATCATTTATAAAGAATTAAATGTTTCAGTAGCGTTTAATGGCGAAATTGGGGACTGGGGGGACTTAGGCGATTTTCGGTCAAAAATGAAATTTTTCAAAAGTGGTCAAATTTGGTACCAAGTGAAAGCCCTAAGTGAGCTGAGCAACTTTTGTCATAGAATTGCATGCTCAAAGTGGCTGTAGAGTACTGTGGTGGGGTGGGGTGGGGACTTAGGCGATTTTCGGTCAAAAATGAAATGTTTCAAAAGTGGTCAAATTTGGTACCAAATGAAAGCCCTACGTGAGCTGAGCAATTTTTATCATAGAATTGCATGCTCAAAGTGGCTGTAGAGTGCTGTGGTGGGGTGGGGACTTAGGCGATTTTGGGTCAAATATGAAGTTTTCCAAAAGTGGTCAAAATAGTATCTGCTTGCGCATGGTGTTCGGAAATATATTATGTTGGTTCTTTTTTGCGCATACATACGTATGTAAAAGAATGGAAAACAAGAACCAAAAATGCTCCTTCGTCGCATGTAAAATACATATGAGTACTCTCAGGCAGGTTGTATAAACACGGAAACTAGCCTGTAAAATGCATATGAGTGGCGTTGAGGTTGTAAATTAAGGAAAACAAGTTGCAACGGCTTAACATATGAGCCTGTCCTACAACCAGGCTCATATTGGCGTCACAGTAGCCTTCTTAAAGATCATCAGGTCATCATATTAAAGAAAAAACGAATGAATTGACATAACATGTTAACATTGTGGCTTGAAAGAAATGGACAGAACGAAGTGAACTGCGACACCTCAAGTTTAACTGTACATGCAAGCTTATGTTTCCCGAAACACCGTGGCACCTACTATTTCCGGAAGCACTATAGTACACCTACTGTATTCTCGGAACACTATGACACACTACTCTCACATACGTAATGCTTTCCCCACATGGCTCTGCTGAGTCAGAGCGCAGAGTGGCATGCCGAATAATGCGTATGCACAGTGTCTCAGCGACAAGGTGTGTGAAGGACAATTTTGTAATGAAAAGCTTTACGTGCTATTTATATGAAGGTCAAATATCGACAAATTATATTGTGGCTGTTTTGACTCTATCTGTCCTACTGACAAATTATATTATGACATACGTACGCCAATATGAGCCTCGTTGTAGGACAGGCTCATATGTTAAGCCGTTGCAACTTGTTTTCCTTAATTTACAACCTCAACGCCACTCATATGCATTTTACAGGCTAGTTTCCGTGTTTGTACAACCTGCCTGAGAGTACTCATATGTATTTTACATGCGACGAAGGAGCATTTTTGGTTCTTGTTTATATACATAGGGTATAAACAGGCATGGCATAAGTGATGAAGCCAATAGACTAAGTTAGTAGTGCATGCGACCGTAAACCAGACCATATCCACACACTGTGCGGCTCATCAGTGGTTCAGTGTGGAATACAGTTTTTAAAAAAATGTAATTAGAAAAATTAAAGAATTGACATTGAAAATTGGTTTCGCCGCTGGTCCCCTCAGTCGTGATGTTAAACATAGAAAGACATTTAGATCTCAAATATGTAACTGTGAATTATATACTTAAATTTAATTTCTTTGAATAGTATAAAACCAGCCGGAGGGGAGGGTCGGAATAAAAATTTTTCCATGGCGTCAGAACCACGACGGCGGTAGGGCGCCATTATAGCGTTGTAGGAAGGTACAAATAGGTACAAGGTACAAGGGTAAAATCTTGAAAGGTTGGTGGTCGACCCAAGAAATGTGATGGGGCACCCCCAACCCCGCCCCAGAATTCGGACCTCAGAAATTTCGAAAAATGGCCAAAAAATGCAAAATTTCTTGTAATTTAGACCTTTTTTTCTTCAAAATATGGCCTGTTTTCAACGGTTTAGGCGTATTTGCACCGTTTCAAAGTGATTTTAAGTCAAAATTTTAGAAAAGTTTTTAAAAAATGACCATTTTTTGGCCAAATTTAGCTAACTTTTTGGGTCAAAAAATCGCTGGGGGGGTTCGGGGGGGTAGTCCAAAGTTGGGGGAGGGTATCTCAAAAATTCTGGGAGGGGGTAAAATTGGTCAAAAATTTTGGGGGGAGTACCCCCCCAACCCCCCCCCCCCCAAAGGAAACTATGGGGGTGGGGTCTGGCCTCTCCGTGGGGGGGGGGTCTCACAGGGGGTAAACTGTAGCCTGGTACACCTATGCTTCTACCCCCCCACCCAAACAGGTGGTATTTACACCTATGGTCGGCGATCTCTTCATTTAGGGGGAGGTTCACACGAAGCCCTTTTCCAGAAAACAATTGGAAAAAATTGAATTTTTTCCAATTGTTTTTTAATTGTTTTCTGTAGTTGACAAATTTTTTCTAATTGTTTTCAAATTACATTCTGCTAGTTTTCTAAAATAGAAAACAATGGGAAAATATAGTTAATATTTTTCCAAATGTTTTCTAATTGTTTTCATATAATTTTCCAAATAAGAAAACAATTAGTCAAGAATTTAGACATTTTTTCCTATTGTTTTCTAATTGTTTTCCAGTTAGAAAATAATTCGAAAAATATATAATTTTTTCTACTTTTTTCTATATGCTTTCTAGCATTTTGATGTTTTACTATTACTAAAAGTGAAAGTGAGGGTTGGTGATTGGAATAAATTTAAGGAGGGTGTGGATGTCTCAGTCAAACAAGAGAGGACTTGCTTGCCAACCGATTTGGGGAGGGAAATAGGATAGGGGCAACTGAAATTTTTTTGTTGACGAAAAGTTGGGTTTTCAGTCAATATCAGTTATTTTACAAATTGTTATGCATTGTTTGTTTGTTTTCAACTTTGAATGAAGTTTTCTTATAGAAGATCATATTAATGTTTCGTAAATGATTCCAAGATTTGATTATAAATTGAATGATAGCGAATACAATTTGTTCTAGTTTTTTCAATTTAGGATCGCGCAAACAATCCCGTTGCGAAAATTTTGTTGGGGGAATTGGCAAGGTGATAATAATTGCCCCCCCACCCCTTCCAAACCCATGACAGCTGCATTGGGTTTTAGCAGGTTTTGTCACATTTAGGTCATTTTATATATATGCACGCACACACACATATTTATATATACATATGCAGGGTTTTTTGTGTAAAATACTGTGTATTTACACAAAAAAATTTACACAGTGAAAAACTAATTGCACAGACTGCACGCCTACTTCAGCAACTCTTTGCAGCCCTTTTGGCATGTCCGATTCCGAACTCAGTGCCGCCATCAGCAACCTCAAATTGAAGAAAGCCCCTGGTCCTGATGGAATCTGAATGCTTAAGAAGGCAACCCCTGGGCTCAAAGATGCTCTTCTGAGACTCTGCAACAGGTCCTGGAAGTACGGTGAAATCCCCAGCTCCTGGAAACAAGCGATGATAATATATACCTATTCACAAAAGGGGCAAACCAGTGGACCAAACCAGCTCCTACCGCCCTATCAGCCTTACATCTGCAGTCTCCAAACTGATGGAGGCAATGATGAAACGCAGACTCCAGTATTTCCTGGAGAGCAGAGGATTCTTCTCCCCAGCGCAAGCTGGATTCCGCCCGGGAGCTGCTACTGATGATCAGGTCCTAAGAGTGACACAGTCAGTAGTAGATGGATTCTCCCAACCAAAGAAGGCAAGAAGAACTGGACTGGTCCTCATCGATTTCGCCCGTGCTTTCGACACAGTGTGGAAACCTGGTCTCATTCAGAAGCTGCTCAGGTCCGGCCTACCCGCCTGTGCCGTGAAGTGGATCCACCAATTCCTGTCTGATCGCATAGCCTGTGTCCGTGTTGGATCCAAAAGAAGCCGATACAGAAACCTCCATCACGGGGTACCTCAAGGAAGCTGCCTCTCTCCACTCCTGTTCCTTGTGTTCATCAATGATATCCTGGACAGGATGCCGGAGGGAATTCAGGCTTCCTTATTTGCTGATGATCTTGCCCTGTGGTCGCAGGATGAAGAAGTGGCAGAAACAGAAGTCAACCTGCAGAAAGCCTTGGAGGTTCTGTATCGGTGGACAAGGAAATGGCACTTGGCGGTCAATGTCAACAAGTGTGAATCATCCATGATATTTACCACCCACAACGCCGAAGCCAGAAGACGCCTGGCGCTGGTCTACAATGGTGAGCCCATCCCTGGAAAAGAATAAGTCACATTCCTGGGTGTAACGTTCGACCGGCTTCTCAACTTTGGCCCTCACGTTGCCCAGCTCAGGGCGAAGCTGGGATCCCGCACTCGAATCCTGTCTGCCCTTGCTGGAAGAGACTGGGGACTCAGCAAGGAAGACCTTCGTTCTGTCTACCTGACCTTTGTAAGGTCCGCCCTGGAATACTGTTCCGGAATCTGGGGCATTTCGGCTGCCCCAACTCACCTCCAGCCGGCTGAAAGATACAGAATAAGGCGTGTAGAATTATTTCTGGCTGCCATAGCTCGTCCCCTATCGAAGCTCTACAGATGGAGGCCGGTGTCCAACCCTTCCAACTCAGATCCCAATATCTGGCCTCCAAAATGTACGAGAAGAGCTTGCGGCTACCTGAAGATAGCCTCCGGCGATCAACAGTGGCTCGACCCAGCACCAGGCACAGAATCCTGAAAACCCAGCCTAGTTGGAGATCCAGAACCGCTGAAATTGTGTATGAAACTCCTCTGACGGGGCGGTCACGCGAGCCAGTCAGCCTACTCCCACCATTTGCTCCCTGGCACCAGCAAGCAACTTTGGAAGCCGACACATCAATTGCTACCTCGTGCAGAAATCTCTCCCCTCCTGAAAAGAGAACCATGGCATTGCAGAACCTCCGCAACCAACAGCCCGCTGACTACATAATATGGACTGACGGATCCACTAAAAGCGGAACTGAATGAGGAGGCAGCGGCGTCTATGTTGTGGAAACCTTCACCGAGCGTAGAAGGCACCTCGCCTTCCCAGCTGGAATTGTCTGTTCCAGCTATAGGGCGGAGCTCATTGCCATCAAAAAGGCCCTAGACTGGGTCCTAAGATATGGAAAGCTGCACCGAACTAATTTGATCCGGATCTGTACGTATTCACTATCGGCGGTGCAGAAACTGTCTGGAGGGCCTGCTCTGCCATGTACGTATCTGGAAACTGCCATCTGGAATCATCTAGATAGTCTTAACAGGAGAAACATAACGGCTAGCCTCATCTGGTTTCCCAGTCACTGTGGAATTTCCGGAAATGAAATGGCCGACAGACTAGCGAGAAATGGAGGGAAGATGGTTCAAGACGAGGTTGCAATTGATATTCTACAGCGTCAGCCGTGCTCAGGCGGCACTTCACCCAAAAATGGCACAGTGGCATTTACCATGACCGAACAAGGTCTATCTTTGGTGACAGAGGCCCTGTCCCAGCTGCGAGCCGGAAAAGGCCTACTTTTAGCCCAATATCGGAATGAAATCAACCCCGCTGCATACCCCTCCGACCTGTGCCCAGACTGCTCCCAGGAGACCGAAACCTTAGACCACCTTATCCTCTCCTGCCCAGCTAAGGAGGCTGCGCGGAGGAGACATTTTGACTGTTCCCTTGGCTTGGCTGTCCTTTGGGAGGCCCCTTCGGGTGTTATGGGTTTCCTGAAGGGTACTGGGTGGTTAGACTAACTGCTCAGCTGTACGGATCCGCTCCGCCTGGCCCTAATGATGATGATGATGATGAACTTCGGAAATCAGGCTGCTACTCCGGTAGATTTCAGGGCAGTGAAATCCCTAATTTCGAGACATTTCACTAGCACCTGGCAATCCGGTTTATCTTCGGACAGACTAGACCTGATTCGAATCCCCCGCAACCCTGCCCCGAAGGAAACTGGACTACCCAGGGCTGACAGGTCAATCCTGTCCCAACTTCGTGTCGGGGGCTTCTCTCCAATCCTAAACTGGTACCTCCATAGGATTGGGGCCCGAGATTCGCCCTCATGTGCCCACTGCCCTGACCAGGAAGACACACTGTCGCATGCCCTACTCTACTGCCCACAATCAGACCGCCCACGCCTATCCCACTTGGGGCCTAACCCTAGCCTTGCGGTCCTCTGGGAAAAGCCTCGGGAGGTCCTTGCCTTTCTCAGAGAATGCGGCCGCCTCCGTCCTGGAGGCGTCCGGGCCGATTGAATCTGTATTCAGGTGGCTGGAAGCATCAACAA
>JASAND010015148.1:0-21692 GCA_030248195.1 Trissonchulus latispiculum | reverse complement strand
ATCCGAGAAATCCGGTTTTAGCGAATTTAGGCAATTCAGTGCATTTTCAAGAGTTTATTCTTTCACAAAAGTTGTTCAGCTCGGTAAGAGATTTCGAATGATATCCATTTTGTGGGTATTAGAGAAAATGTTCAAAAACGGAAATTTTGAAAACCCGGAATTTCGGACATTGGACGCACTCACTTTCGTAAAAGAAGCTGTGGGAGCAGAAATATGAAACGATACAAGCTCTATTCGATCGTGGAAACAAAATCTTAGTTGCGATAAGAATTCGGCGAACAATTAAAAATTTTAGACTTTCCGTGAAAAGAACGCGGAATTCCAGATTTTCAAAATCTAGAGTTCCTGAGGATCCTAAAAATCTAAACGTTATTGGCTTCACTCCAAAGGCTAATCTGCTATAAACGTTTTTTATATATTTTAAACTATATTTATAAACTATATTTTTCAACGTTCACTACTAATGAATGAGTAATTATTGTAAATATGATTCCAAAATCTACAAGTATTGTTGCAAACATACGAGGAATTCATGGAATAAAGTACAGTTGGACACTACAATTGCAACAATTTAGTACAGCACATGCTGCTGTTCAGTTGAAGTATGCCCTTGTGCCTTCCAACTCTTACGGGCTCTTGCTTCAAGTATCTCCTTTAAGCCAGTCATCAACTGGTTAAGCATCTTGAATTTTCGGAGACATTTTGGCATTTTCATATTTGTGATTGCAAATTCGATCACAAGAGCAAATAGATGTCCAACACTCATCACTGACATTCCCAGCTGAAATTCAAGAATATGGCTAAAACTGAAGGTGCAACCAATAATAGGGTAAGGTGCAACCAATAATAGGGTAACATCTGTGGAATGCAACTTATTCGACAATTTATCTACAACGCTCACATTCGCATGGACTCCAGAAAATCAAGCGTATACAAGAAAAGGCAGCAAACCTTTATCGACAGAAACTGACGGAATTTATAAGATAGCCAGCTGTCACACTCATTTTTAGTATTTTAATTTTTGATATCTTAAAATTCTGTTGATTACGGAAGATGCTGTCTCCATATTCAGATGGTTAGTATTATCAAGAGTACATAATATATAAGAGTGTGACAGCTCTTATATATTATGTACTCTTGATAATACTATACATCTGAATATGAAGACAGCATCTTCCGTAATCAACAGAATTTTAAGATATCAAAAATTAAAATGCTGAGAATTGAGACACTAAAATTGTATTTTTGTATTTCTTTAAGAGCAGACTACAGCTCCGCTTATGAAGTAACCACTTTCGAAAAATTTTAAATGCAGTTAGGTATTATTTACGTTGAAAGACATATCAGAATGAAGAAGAAACAACAACTTATGTATTTAACGAGGAATATAAAGCTACTTGATGAAAATAGATTGCTAATAGATTGCTTTTGTAGATGGCTTGGTCTTTCAGGTTACTTCTACAGAAACCATTCTTAATACTTGAATTGTAATCGTTTTAGAATAGAATAGAAGCGGTTAAACATAAAAATAAATATATACGGGCAATTTTTAAAATGTTCTACTCCTGCAAAATTGGATACTCGATTGTTTTAACACAGGTAATTTGAAAGTAGCCTCCCAAACATTAATTTTGCCCAACACTAAGATTTTTTATCAGCGAGTCCGAGCACCAAACAGGAAAACCTATTTTTCAGTTTTTTTCATAATGGATATGACCATAAGATTATGCAGTTTTGGTCTAAACCTGTCGAAATTTTGTATGCAGATTAATTTCGACTCGTTGAATTTAAAAATCGAATCACCGAAGCTGTACAACCAACCATCATGCTGTGCAGTGTTTGTAACCTAGACATCAGGTTACCGGACGTGAACCGATGTGATCTCATTTTCGGAAATGTTTTGGACCAAGGACCAGTATACTAGAGAATGAATTAATTAGCGTTTTCTTTCCGAATCTTAAACGTTTTTATCGATTTAGCTTTTCTGCAACTGGACAAATAATTTGATATTGTGATGTAGCGGCTTCTCCTCCCTCCTGAGAATTCCAAAAATATATAGTTTATATGGGCTACCCTTAAGTGTTAACTCAGGACCTTTTCGCTACTGGGTACAATAGAGTAGAGTAGAGTAGAGTTAAAATTAACTCTTTTAACCCTTTTCATGAATGCACAGAGCGAAAGTTAACTCTGCCTGTTTTTAACTCTGCAGGGTTAAAAATCATAGAGTTAAAACTGGAAGAACTAAAATTAACTCTCTGCATACGTGAAAAGAGTTAAAATAATTAATTTTGCCTTACGTAATGCCCAACTATTCACCATTTGGGAATTTTAGAAAAGCTTCCGTACGTTTGGAAAATATTAAATAAAATACGACAGCAAAAGAAGATATTTACTCTTTTTTTAATAGACATTTATTCCATCGTCAATTTAGCGTTAGGGTGATCTGGATCACACTGTCCAATGTGCAGTTTTTAACCGACTTTGCTGAAATTTAGCACGGATGCATTTCAGCAAATAATTGACAAATCTGCAAGCAAAATTTATAGTTTAAGCTTTCAAGTGGTAACATGGGTGAAACTACATTTCAAGAGGAACCAACTAAAGATTTCTACGACTTTCACGAAAGTTGTAGATACAGGAATTTTCAGAGTTCGCAGAAAACTAAACTGAGACAATATTTTGGTCAATGTTTTCGTTGTTTCTTGGCAACTGCTATACAGTTATGAATATATTCATTCGAAAGATCTCATTGAGCTTCAGATTTTTGCTTTTTAACGAAAGTTTCTAGCTTTTCTCTACCGTGAGATATAGCCGATTTTCTTGTTTTGGCGTCGAAAGCTTGTCAATTCTGCAGAAATCAAATAACCCAACATTTCTTGAACTACGCAAGCTGTAAAATCAAACTAAGGGCGTCGATCTGAAGGTCTCACAGGGACAAATTATCAGACGCATGATCGTCTTCCAGCTGCTATTCTGTAGGCTGCTATCATAAAAAATGTAGTTTTTGCAAAAACATGACCAATTTTCTTCCAAAGATTGTGGAGCATCCACCATGCAAGCTGGAGGGCTGCTACTAAAGAAATGTGTTCTGGACAAATATACATACCCAGGGACGATTTTTTAGTTGCCCCGATTGCTGCTTTCTAGCTAAAGTAATCGTTTTAACAAATCTGGAAAAAGTAGGCAAAATACAGGTTACGCATACATTTTGGCTTATTTCTCTATAACGAAAAGCGATTTCACAATAGATAAAAAATCGTCCCCAGCTATTTGATGGAGGTATCAATGGTATAACCGATGTCTCGCGAAAAAATATACTTGAGTCTGCAAAATTCTGGAACATTATACTTCTTCTAAAATGTGTTAAAAATATTTTAGAAAAGCAACATTAGTTTCGTGGCATGCATTAAAACGAAAAACTGTCAAGCTACATTTTGATGTAAAAATAGCTTCTTAGCTCCAAGTAATGAATGAATAATAATGGTGCAAACTTTATGTGACCAACGGGAATCACCACCTTAAGAGAACATGTTCTGTTAAGTGAACGTGTTCTCTTAAGTGAAATCGAAAAACTACAGAACCACAACTAGAGAAACTGCTGCAGCGAGAGATAAAATTCTTAAGATTTGAATCGTAGCTCTTTCCACGAAAAAGGAGTCATTTGTACCATAAACATGACGCCATGTTTATGGTACAAATAGAAACAAACAAACGCCATAACTTTTGCAATTTTGGAAGTTAGAAAGAGCAACGATTGCGATACATCGTTTTAAAGCTTATAATCAGGACATTCACATGAGCTTAGGAAACTTGCAAAATTAGCAAAAATTTTCTGACGTAACTGCTAAATATAGACCAAAAATTTTCGAACATCGCTTTTTCAAAAATACGGAACCAGACAAAATTTCTATCATACAGAGGAGAAATGGACCGAGGGACGGGTGTCGCTCAGTGTCACTTCACGGTTGATAAAATTCGCAAAATGCACGGAGACACTAGATTTTTAACCTTGCACTAAATTTTCTCGAAACTGGGAACGTTTCAGCCAAAACCAAGAAAAGAGGCCTCCGCAATAGTACGAATTTCCATTCTGGCGAAAATCTTTGAGAAATAGATGTTTAAAACAAAATAACTGCAGTTTTGCCAATACGCAGTTTTGAGAACAGGTACCATGTTGGTTTGTTGAGACCACGACAGAGCCAAAGAACCCTCTGTACATGTTTTCAGCAAAATCGGTTTCTCTTGATTCTGTTAAAACATGGACGATTTAGGTCAATTACAACAAAACTTTAATACTAAAAAAGCAGGTCCACCAATATTAAATAGAAAAATATTTGTTTAGTAAAAATCAATGGAGATTTCAAATTTGAATTGAAAAGGTTGCCCTTAAAATCACAGTTGGGATAACAATTGATAATGCAATTATGTGGAGCATCACCAGTTGGAACAAAATTCAAGTAACATTTATACATATGTCCTTTCAAAAGATCTAGAAGGTTCAAATATTTTAAGGTTTACAGTAATTCGTTTACAGTAATTTACAGTAAGTTTAAGTAAAAACTTTTAACTCTGCTTAACTCAGCGAGTTAGATTTAACTCTTTTAACTCATTCGCGAAAAGGATCGAGTTAATTTTAACTCGTTTAACAAATTCGCGAAAAGGCCCTCAGACAGGCGCTCACAGTTCGGCTGCAACATTTTTTGGTCAGACGTCAGATTATACTGGTCTAACTAGGGTGGTGCTATAGACAAAGTAACATCAACAGTAATGCAACGCATACTGTAATAATGCTTCCGATGCCTCTGCGCCAGAACAGCGATTTCTATACTACTGATGGACTCTTACTTAAGTAAAAGTGGCAAATTATTTATGCGGTCTAAAATATTTGATTCTACTCTGAATACAGGATTTGGAGTTAACTTACCCATACGCCGATGCTTCCACCAATGTGTGAAATTAAAGCAGACAGGTCAGTTTTAATTACATCATTCAAAAGTTGTTTAGTCCTGCGATTGTAAAACATGTGCAGAACCACTTGTGGTGTCTCTGCTGAACCGTTTCCCGCTCTTAATCTGAAACTATATTACATGCGTCGTTCCCGTATAAATAGCAATTTACATTGCCGAATCGTCCAAATGATAATTATCATGCAAGTTCCTGCGCAAATAACTACACTCTGAGAAAGAATCCTGCAGAAATTAATGAATTCTTGTAGTTTTCTAAAAAAGTGCATTCTGTGCGGTCAGTTGCAGTAGCAGGAGCTTCCTGTATATTCCAGTGACACAAGCAAAATAACACAAACATAATGCAAGGTAAAGACATGGCCTACCAAATGATTACTCCTGAATGGAGAGAGAATAAGGTAGGCGTACAGTGAAATCATCCAATGATAATGACATTTTCTAACTGATTGGCTGTTAAACTTAAAAATTGGGACATGTTATTTACTTTTACTTTTGTAAATCATTGTTACATGATTTGTTTTCTTTTTCACATTATTTTCCAAGTAATTCCTTTTATACTTCACACTTTGTATTGTTTACCTGGAATTGGTTACAATTTTTCCGTATCCATGCTCAACACAAGCAGGAAGACATTCATGCTTGGCAGCCGCTTTGCGGTTTCACGTCCGAGCTCTTCATTTCAAAGGCTGGTCGAGCAGTGCAACCACCATTGAAGTATACAGAACATTCAGTCATGTTGAATTAGCTGTTATGTTTATTACTGTTGTTGGCAGGCAAGTCATACACTGAGGATGGGTCTTAGCTGCGTGGGCAATCAAATTTTTCACGACGCAACGGGCAATACAAATTTGATAGGATGGGCTATAGCGATCACAGCGGCTTGATTTAGAATCAATGCGGAAGTGCTGAAAATGCTCAAGCGAAAGGCTGGTTGTCATTTGAAACGGCACATGTATGACTTCTGGAACTGTTTCCAATCTTTCTGATGCATGAAATAGTGTAATTACGAATCCGTCATTTTGTACCATCAGAAAGTTGTTCAGCTGACGTGGTGGCACCTTAAACCTGATTTTCAATCCTAAAAATGAGCAGTCATAACAAGTGTCGTTGTCATGCAACGTGAACGTATTTGTTTCATACAGGGGAAACAGAGTGTGTGTTTGTTTGTGTGGTTTTAACAGTCAATATAGTTTCAAAACTTTAGCAGCATTTTTGTGTATTCTCAGCTCTTCCAGTATTTGATACTGTAGCTGGCATCTTTCACTTTTCAGTAAATTTATCATCTTTTTTACCTGAGTTGATCCCAACGACGTTCTGATTAAAGGATCGCAGTACTGGCAAAGGTCCCAAAGAATACATATATACACTACTATTGCTGCAGCAATCAGTCTGTACTCCGTCAATTTGACAGCTATCCAGAAGATCTTCACAGGTGTACATTACGTGTCTCATCATGTCCGAAAGTTTATGCCCACGCAGCCTCAATACTCTATCCAATTCCACACTTATCTGGTAGATATCTAAAATGGCTGATATGGCATACTTCTCCACTTGCTGATAACCAAAAATGGGACCTCCCGGAAAAAGCAGTCCTAATGCAATATCCAAGTTGCGGTCACTAAGTGACGGTTTCGCCAAATACGTCTTGAGCTTGGACTTGTTGAACCTGAAATATCTTGAAATGAACCAGCGGCAGTTGTGGTTTTATCTGTGAAGAAATGCTTCCAAAATTACAATTACGTCAGAAACCAACAGTTTAAGGGTTTCATCTAGTTTAGGAAACAAGGAATCAAGTAGTCAGTCCTTGAAGGAGTGCAACTGCAAGTAGTGGTGGTAGGTTTAGTGTAAAGATTTAACAAGTAACAAAATTTTTTCATGCAGTACTGATAAGCTTCGTTCTTGATTCCTGGTGATTCCTTCCTTATGCGCAATGCGAACATATACTCTAATTCTGTTCTGATCTCTTTCATTGTCAAGTAAAGCATTCACCATAAGATTTTAACTGTGTCTATTTGATTTATCCGAGACAGCTGAATTACTTGACTTCCATTTGTTATACAGTTTTGTTAAATAGTGGCTCACTGCAAATGGCTTGCTGCTTGCTGGTCAGTCTTAATCGCTAACAGGAATTTACTTCATTTATGCTTTTTGTCATACTCCTGTTTATTACGTGGACTAATATCGTTGTTGTATTTTTGAAGTTCATTATTTATTGTGAAGATTATACTTTCAGAATTAGTATTCATCGTGTTTTGTATACTTTTATAGATTTTAAGTTAGGGCTTAAGAGGCATTGGGCACACTGTAGACATCAAACTTTGCAACATTCTGGTTCGCTGGATCTTACTAGCACTAATTGAAATCTTCCATCAATTTGATAGTTCCTGGATTGGAAAACTATACCAGTGGCAAGTATAGAACACAAATTATGTAGGAGTGGTGATTGCTCTAAATTAAATTGTAATGTTGTGCACTCTCGAAAATGTCCCGACAAATCTCTCAAGACATTTTGCCGTCAGGAAATTCCTGAATTTAATGAGACAGCCTAACAAACATTACATGAACTCAGCAGACTATAAAGTGCACCATCAGTGTTTTATAGCCAATTAAGATATAATACGTACAAGGCCTACGTACCGAGCTAACGCTGACACGCCAAAGCGTGGCAAATTCATTGTTTTCATTTCAACTGTGGAACTTTTGGTAACAACATGTTCAAACCAGTATTCTCTTTCCTTCCCACGGATAGACATTAGTACAAGTACGGTCAAAACTGATGAAGTCATCAACCATACTATTCTCGATGCATTAGTTTCCCGTTTTTCAGAATCAGCTGCAAAGAACGGAACCTGTGTCGCTACTGCAAGGAAATTAAAAAAATTTCTTCGGCAGCATTTAATGTTGTAATGAACTGGAGGCAAAAATAAGCGTGCATAGAAATTGGTTGACAAGTCTGACAACGAAAACACAGGTCTCGGACAGGTGGTGTATAAGACACCACACCTTTCTGCAATCCCACAGATCCTGGTTGTACAAATCTTTTCGTTTCCATTCAGATTGATGCTGCATTTGCCCGAATACTGTGCATTGATTCATGCATTCGTTTGGATCTGTTGGGTGAAAGCTGCCACTTTATTAATTTTTACAGAGAGTGAAATTTATATCAACTGAAGATGTTGTGTAAACTAATCAAAGTTTAGCTGCACAGTGGAACACAGTGAGCTCTACTCATTCAAAATAATTAGGCATGTCGGTGGGTGCTGATTTGTGTGAAGAAACCTGATGATTTATTAAATCTTTTCAAATATACCCAATTTAGTAATAGTCAATAGCCAATAAAATCAGGAACAGCGTCGCTAATCGTAATGCAAGTTATGCAGCGTTCAAACTGAATAATTTTTGACACCTTGTTTCAGACTGTAATGGTTTTGCTTGTTCTTGAAATATGGGGTATGGGACATTATGTGGGCATATAAGTGTGCAAAAATCCGTGACCATCCATTCATTTAAATTTATAGATGGTGGTACTCATTTGTGAAACAATGTAGCTTTCGCAATTTTTGGAGTAGTACAGTGATCTATACATCGTCTGAAAGCTAATAAGGGGCAAATTAACCTTAGATTTCGAAACTACCAAGAGCAGGTTTTTGACATGCCAGCTAAGCTAGACTGATCTTTGAACATAGATTTCTCAAAACTGCTGAATTGGTCCAACGTTTGCTTTGTACCATGATATGAAGGACATATGGGCTGGCAGAGAAAAATCTTTGGATTTCGCTCAATAGCTCCTAATACACGAGAAGTCAACCAAATGTACACCAAATTTTGCAATTTCGCATTCGATTTTCTCTCAGCTGTTGAAGATTTAAGCCAAACCAAGAAAAATGCCGCTCCGAAATTTACGTTCTGCCAAATATCGCGCAATTCTATTGGGTTATAGGTTCTAAGATAACGATGTTCAAAACAGAATTTCAGACCCGGCCCAGACCCGGACCCGGACCCGGTCCCGTCCAGACAAAGATCCGGGTACCCGGATCTGAAAAAACAGTTTGCATTTCAAAACCTTCACAGCATTCTTAAATTTCACTGTAACTTTACTACTTACTGTAATCACTGTAATAATGAATATAACCTGTGATAAACTTTAGGTAAATTTATTTTACGATTAACGACAATTTTTATATGACTTGAGTGCTACGGCTAACAAGTTGGCGTTTGGATTTGTTTTTGTTTTTGTCATCGTCCAGAGACAGAGTCAGACTATCCTTCGGATAAGTTATGTATGTATGATTGCTCTGGAGGAAAGAAGGTGTAAGAATTTTTGGTGGGTTGTATTTAAAAACCATGTCCTTGAGCTTGTTTACTAGATAAAGTTTTGCGTGCATTACAAAATTATATACTAACTTATCAGTTCGAGTTATCATATTTTTACTTCCAATTCTAGTTACATTTTTTGTTTCTAGCCAATCAGAGCAACATAGATTAGAAAGACCTCCTCTGGACAACTACTAAACATTGTATCTCACTTTTATTAGAAATAAAAAAATAATGTTTTAACATCCCTAAATGTACCAAAATCCCGTTTTCTTCAGCATATTTGACCCGTACCCGGATTCGGACCCGCGGTTACCTGAACCCCCGGGTCCTAAAGTCGACCTGGACCCGGCCCGATCCGCGGGTCCCGGTTTCGATCCAACCTTTGGTTTAAAAGCAATAAATTGTAATAAATAATAGCATGTAATATGCGTGATTTTACGATATGTAGATTGAGTATAAATAATGCAACGTTGTCCTTAACGCGGAGCAGTAATTCAGAACTGATGTCCTCGAAAATGACCACATTTGGATAAAATTTTTGCCGGACTCAACTTATAGAGACAGCTCGCAGTTGTAAAAGCAAAAATATTAATTTTCGTGTTCTCTTTCTGGCCATATTAACCAATCCGGTGCATGGTCTATGGGCGACTAAAGCCCAAAAAATGAAAAATTTCTGATCTTTTCACCTAGTAATCCGAGACTGGTGCCAGGCTGTAAAAGCGAAATAATACACTTAGAAACATTCGTATTTTCACAACGAACTGAAACCTGTAAAGCCAAATTCAGTTTGCAAAGCGCTACCAGTACCTAAAGCTATGATGTGTCTATCCACTTCTGTACTGTGATTTCAACTTTGCTCTAATGAAAATCAAGACACTGACCACGGGAGCTTCCAATCTAAACCGGTACTATTATTGTTTCCAAAAGTGCTTGTTCCTTTCAGACATTACTGACGTTGCACCACACATGTTGAGGAACGAGCATTTTACATACTGAATAGAACAGAGGTCCAATGAACCAAGTTTAACTCGATTGAATTGATGATACCGCGTGAAGTCTGGAGTCTGGAAATAGCTTGCATGAACCGAGCTACAGTATGTTTCAGTAGATGATCATTTTTGATGTCTTTTGGTTCTCGTGATATGCTCACAACGTACTAACCAGATTGAAATCTGTCGACTTAAATGGGCGGTTCAGATGCTATATTATATCAATCTTAATGCCTACATGCACATTGGACATGTCTGATAACTTCCAACTTCTGCCTAACGGCAAGTAGAACACTTACGCAAATGAAGTTTCAGTGTTTGCATTAATGTAATTTTATTTAAGTCTCATTCAGAATGATATAATTTGTATTCACAGTTTCATGTCACAACGGGAGGGAACATTATGAGTGACACTTTACGTGGACCGTTTGTGGAGATATATAGTCAGCAACTGGTGTATCATGTGCTTCCTTTGACAGGATATCGAATAAAGTCAATCTTAAATAGATTGGCTGATCTACGTAGGAGTGTGGACAGAACTTTGTCGTGCAGATTTTATGAACAGGGGGATTTCAGGCGATAGAGGAAATAGGTTCAAGCTTCAACGTATGTTGAACGGTAAATTGATCTCAATTGAGGAGACTCGAACAAATTTCGTATTAATTGAGCTGGTTTAGAATTAAGTCAAAGCTGGGGCCGGTTCCATAAAAGCTTTCGAGTACTAGACATCACAACCAGATTCATGTTGTCGAAAATTGTCGGGGGTTTTTAGACAAAGTTGAAGTAGTGAGTTTTGTATTCAAATTTGGGGTTAGTGTTTGCAACGTTTCGTCGCGTGTTTAATTCTCTTGAGTCTATTTTGATTTGTTGAAGTAATTGTTTGGAATCTGCTTGCTGCATTTTTGTACACTTCGCTATTAAATTCGTGTTGTAGGAATTTCCGTCTCAGTTGGTTAAGGTCAACATTTCCCGATATCGCACACCACGGAATATACCTGTGACTTATCGTCTTAAATTCTGGAAAGTCAGCTCGTTTTACTCAATAATTCGTACGGCGTTACTAAGTGACAAAGAGCCAAACTTCACAGTCTAACTCGCCCAGTGTCTGGTCTAACGCTACTATCGAAGAAATGTTCATTTTTGATTCCATGCAGTTTCTGGTAGTAGTAGTGCTATCACACCCATTAGTCAATGATTGTATTACAGTCTAGTATCAGTCTGCCAGAAACCACCGCAATAATAGACTGTGCTTAGCTTTATAACAGTCGCGGGAAGTATAGGCAACATGTAATTCAGTATCATAGAAAAACTTTTCACTTTAAAAGCATTTTGGATCTTTTCCTTACGTTGAGTTTCTGCGCAGAACGGAGTTGACTTAAGGCTAATGACGCAGACTTGAAGATAATGTGCTGTTATGAAGCATGGCACTATTCAAATGCTGTTTTTTTAAATGTACTTCATTTTTCGCATGTCACATTGCTTATTTATCGTGTTTCTAGAAATGTAAAAATCAAACAGCATAACTACAATCCAGCCAGAATCCGCGGTGTTTACTATGGCATTTGCTGACAACGTTAGAAAAATATTTTAATTAAATTACAATAGCTTTCTGGTTAAAACACACAAGCGGTACACACAAACAGAAGTGTCTTTGAGAACGGTTTGACTCCAACACTATTTTCTTCACTTCTATATGTATTTGCTAAGTACACAATTTATCTATACCACACTTTGCCTAATACAGCTACTACTTAATCGTAAGTCCAATATCATGAAAGCCACTGCTTGAAGTTAACGAAATAGTATTGGTGCGAGGAAAAGTTTGACCATACTGTTCTCAAACACATTTCTGCTGTGCCACATATTGTGTTTGACCTATATATGCAGTCTTAGCTATGCATAAGTGCCATTTGAGCGTATTGTACATACGATATTTAACCGATTGAAAATTGCTCAGTTTGACCTATCTATTATTATGTTTAGTTATTATTAAATAATTATTAATTATGTTCAATTAATTATGTTTAGTTATTATTATTTAATTATTATTATTATTATTATTATTATTATTATTATTATTATTATTATTAATTATGTTTAGAAGATAACATAAACTGCAAATTGTAAATCTGTTGACTGACAATTTTTGATGACTTCTCAGATCAAAAAATCAGATTGAAAATTGATTTTGATTGATCAAAAAATCAGATTTTTCGAACCATGAAAACACTACAACAATGGTACGAAATTTTGTCTTTCTGTGCTTCTTGGCTTCTCTTAAAAAATGCCCTATCGATAGTTGTACTCTTATTAGCATTCTTATTACGGCAATCCTACCAGTTATATTGCATTAGTAGTATTGAGACAATTTTCCGTCGTCTCTAACGACAATTTTTTAATAATTTTCGCAGTCTTTTGATAATTCGATTCTTTTGATAATTTGTTGTAAGCATGCCAATATTGGTATAAACACTTTCTTCCAGGCTTGTCTAGCATTCAGGAAAAAGAAATGCGTCACGACTTCAATTTTTGTTTCTTCTTGCTAAAGACCGCATTGCAAACGTCGAGCAGGGGCCCGTTGCATAAAAGTGATCAGTTGATTAGTGATTAGTGATTAGTTGACTAGTGTAGTAGTTTTTCGAGAAAAAACTTTGCTGCAGTCCACCGTTTTTGGGGTTTTTGAGACCATATCGTAGCTGTTGAAGTACTTTATCCAAAAATCATAAAGTATTTAATTTACCCTCACAGACTCATTCAATCAAAGAAAAATCTTGAACTTAATCTTAATTTCTTTACTTGTTAAGCTGGCATCATTCCAATTTAAGCTGTAATTTAATTTAGCATTTTGATTTCACTAGAACGCTCAAAGCGCTTCAATATGATGTATAAATTATTGTCGTAGCGCATCCACAGCTTTCATTATTCTCGAAAAACTGCTACGCTAATCAACTAATCACTTTTATGCAACGGGCCACAGGTCGGAGTGTTTAAGCACTGAAATATCAGCCAACTAATAGCATTATTTGCCGTACTAATCAACCCAATTTTCGCTACTTTTCTCTCTACATTCCTCGGAAGGCTAATCACTGCAGATTTTAAACTTTGTTGAACCTGAATCTTGAACCTGAACAGCTCTGTCACAGTTTGATTTCGAGCACCAATGTTCATCTTGTTTCTGAAATTATATGGGACTATATTGTGTGTGAAAAATGAGCTCTATAGGAATGAACGTGGTAAAGTTTTATAACTTGATGTTATATGATGGAAACAACTTGGTATCTTCTCTGCACAAACAAACGCGTGACAGAAAAACATTAAAGACAACCTGCTAGCCACGCGCACATAATTTGAACCTTCATTTTATTTACATTGAATACTTGTTCACTGCTCGTACAATATAAGCTAAGTCTTAACCGTGCGGTTTTTCACGAATGAGCTGCACAAATACAATAATTCTACAAGTGTTATAATGGAACCTCCAACGGCTACTCCAATGACTGACCCAATGTCGCTGATTAGACTCGCAACCTGAAAACAAATTATGAAAGTATTGACTGCATCTGCGTATTCATGCAGGAAAATGAAAATACTGAAGCCTTGAGGGAACCATCTGCCAAGCTAGGAATTGTGTCACCAGATTTTGTTCTGCTTTAAGTCAGATTTTCTGGTTCTCATTTATGGAATTCATTAATGACAGGATCTTGGATTGTAGGACAATTTGTTTCTTTTTCTGGATAAAATAACTTCAAGAGGGAAATGGCAACTGTCCTTTCCACAGATGCGAAAGTAACGTTTTCCTTTTATTAACTAGCGATAGAAAGTTTAGAACTTACGGTTTGCAAAGGTTGTTCTGATATAGCAAATACTATAGGATTGGAATAATAAACTTCAATGGCTGAGTGAGCTTTGCTATAAAATATAATGTTGAAAAAGATTAAAAATGTCTATAAGGATCTTTCAGCGCAATATTTCAATAAACTAAAACGAGAAATTGTTAAAAAATGCATTGGACGCAACTCAGAAAGCGATTATTATAGGCACCGTTGGCTAACCTGTAGAACAGGCAATGTTGACCAAGAAATACAAAAATTAATAATTGAACCGGTCCGTCTAATGGAAAACGTCATCACAAAAGCAGGCTTTGACAACTGTCTCAGCAAGATTTCCTGCACACTAGTCAACAGCATTTATTCAGTCAAGTATTTTTAAGTACTGCATGTCAAATATAAGCTGTGTTTTTAAAATAAAAAACTCTTCAAGTAAATCTTTTCGAGCCAGCTGTCAGATTATGGTGTATAAGGAAGTTGATTACCACGAACAGTTTTTATTAATTGAGCACCTGTCGGTTATGCTTCAGCTAGAGTTCGAATCCATTAGGTTTGGACTAGAGTTAGGACCCAGTTTGTACAGCTTTCAGCACACCAATGGATGCCGATGCTACTTATCATCGGTGATAGCAAGCTTATCACAACAAGGAAGGATATGAGCACCATCCCCTTATTATTATGAAGCTGACATCCTCTGCACAATAACTTCACACCATTTCCGCTGACCCGGTGCCTAGTTACAACTTCGATGAGTGCGTGCACAGGACGTACTATTAGAAGCTGAGTTTTGCACATATCATTTCAGCGTCCTAGTAACTACGAGTTTGACGATTATATTAATTATACCTCTGGTGTACTAAATACTATCTATATATCTATATAAAACTATCACTAACTCGCCATACTGGAGCGTTCTAGATAATGACACGTATATATTTAATTGAAAGGACTTACCGAAACTTCATCCAGCAATCATCAGTTGAGCACTTGGAAATCTAGGAAAGATAAATAAAACGTCAGGAATTGCTTATGCTTGGTATAGTTTATAGTTCAAACCTTATTAAAACAGAATTTAGGAATACATGTCTAGTGTACTTTAACCAAGTCAAAATTATTTGTCATACTTCTGAATATCTCGCTGGCCAGATGGACAGAGACTGCTGGACAAAGAATTCTTCATGCCTAAAGTATTACGTTTAGGGACACAAGAACACAAGTTTAGGTAGAACTTACTGTTCAGCTGACTAAACGATCAAATCGCAAATGAGATTGTTCAGCGTTTCAGAGGTGCTGACTACATCTGACCAACCGAATTTGAAGAAGAAATCTGAATTTATCTTATTTATAAATAAATATATGTGGATGTCTAAGGTTTGCCAGAGTTCCGTGTCACTTTCAGAAAAATTCTAACATTTTGCTTTAGTTGGCTTTGTATAATGTAGTTTTGCATAATTTTACACTAAAAGCACTACAGCAGCTAATTTATACATAACAAACACAGCGATCGTACCAGCATCGTTTCAGACATCCTGTAGATCCCGGTGTCAGTTGTTCCAACGAATACCCATGTTTCATCATACATTGAACTGGAAAAGAATCAAAGGTATGAACATTACAAATATCGATTTTAATTCAAAAATTTGGCTTTTGCGTAATTTTAATATACTTCCAATGCATTCATTGAAGTCATCACTACGACTGTACTACATAGCAGTAAAAACAGACCTTGGCTTAACGTAATGCACGCCGAATGGTTGGACTCATCAATGAACGGATATCCTGGATATCCACACTGGCACTTTTCCATCAAAATATGTTGTACCTGTGATCGTATACATGCCTACAAATGTCAGTAGACGAAACAGACATTGTATCCAAACAAACAAACAAACATTATTTTAAAAGCCGAGTACGCTAGTGACCTCAGTGCAAAAAACAAATAGTTTTACCGCTTACTGACGTTTGTTATTTACACAACCCACACCATCAGCTTGCTTCATATAACACCAACAGATTAAAAAACTGTTTTAACTGTTTACTGATGAGAACATAGTGCGACCAGCGTAAAGCAAGTACATGTAACTGTCAAAGATGTTCTTGCTGCAGAGTTTTCGAATTTGTAGACATTGATAGCAGCTTCACAGTCATAAGCGTAGATTAACAAAAGGTGTATACTATGTCGTACTCTACTAGTCCTGATTAATTGCCAATATATTCTATAGCTGCCAATGACAAGTGTGTTCGGTAAACAAAATATGCTCACGAAATGTAGGAATAGCAAAATCGCCGAAAGCGTTAGGTTGTCGAAATTAAGTTAGTTGTTGAATTGAAAGGTTAGATTGGCTTAATTTATCATACTTCGAATGTTGAAAAAATAAATTCAAATACTTTTTAATATTTCTTATTCAAACCTTAAATTTTTGAGCAAATTTTGAAAATGATAAAATAATTTTAAATCTTTGTTAATTTTGGGCTGAATTGCCTGAACGTAATCCTTAGCTATAACGTCCATGGAAATTTTCTTTCGATGTACTGATTCAACAACGCAGTAGTAGCAGACTGGTCCGCTAGTACTGTTGTTACTGAACATAAACTGAACTAACTGAACTGAACGAACGATAAGTATTAATTCAAACCAACAGCTGATCCGGTCCAAGTTTTGAGTTTATCTTTTTGCAAGCGTTTTGCCTATCTTTATCTAATTGTTGATGAAAAGAAGAAACATAGTTTATGAGGCTGCGTTTTTAATGCAAATGTGGTTTTCAATTTTGTGATGAAATGGCTCATCAAAAATTCAAAACTGAACGAAATTTCAGCAAACTCAAAGCAGGTGGTCGCTCTTATAGTTCTCCTACAATATCTCTCACAGTGTAACAAAAACACGTTGGCAAACTAAAATTTCACTACTTCATCCCAACACATGATACATGCAGGAGCCACAGCAAAAGCTGTCTACAGGCCGAAAACAAAAACGGTGATATGCAAAACGATCTTGTCTTAGCATAAGGGAACTAAAAATGTGAAACTAACCAATATCAAAATAAAATTAACTACCCACACCACTAAACGAAGCCCGATGTATGTTACCTCAATGCTATAGTTATAGCCATACAAATATTTATCTGTTTCATTGGAAGATGAAACGCATATGCCATACGGTTCATCAAGACGGTAGTGCGCATTCTATAAACATTACAAACACAAACCTGCAAAAGGGTTAAAAATGTATATGTTACGGACCGTGTGTATAATTGCCCATATGCATATGGGGCAATAGATTTGCCCCATATGCATATAGAGCAAGTTCTTTTGCCCCATATGCATATGGGGCAAGAATTTCTGTCCCATATGCATATGGGCCAACATCTTTGCCCCATGTGCACATGGGACAAAGATCTTTTGCCATATCTTTTGCCCCATGTATATTTTTAGATTTCTTTGGCCTTTTGTAAGAAAATTAAATATCTGGATGTGAAAATAGTCCGGTTCCAAAGATTTTCATGTTTTAAATTTAATTTTCAAACAATTGTAGTCTTCGTAATTAGCTCAAATAATAAATTCAAAAACTAAAACTTCTTGATTTGGAATTTTTTCAAATTTTTTAAATTTACTAATTTTGGTGATTATGATTTAAGCTGAAATTGAATTAATACCAAATTCTGCGATTGAAGCTAAATATTCCAACATTAAAATTTTATTTCTAAGCAAAATATTGTAAAACTATAATTAACTTAATTTGTGGTCTCATTTGACATATTCTTTAGCTTAAATTATCATCACCAAAAAATCATTATTCTTGCTAATCACGAGAATACAATAGCTTGAAAATTAAAATATGAAAAACTGTGGCGCCGGACTATTTTCAAATCAGAAATTCTATTTTTCTTACAAACTACCAAACTAATCTAAAAGTAAAATAATAATTTCCATAGTTTCATCAACGAAATTTGCACATTCAAAATTTTAAAACTTTAAGAATTTCAAATCTGGATATATATTTTATCTTCTGTAATTTTCGACCTTCAATCTCAGTTTTGTATCAATCTTAATATTGACGTTGTTAAATAATATTTTTGCATGAACTAATGCTTGAAAAGAAGAAAATTACTCAGAATTGCCGATATTTCTATATGGGGCAAAAGATCTTTGTCCCATGTGCTACACTGCGTAGGAGTAGCGTCAGCTTAACTTTTAGACTTGGTGGCGTTATAACTGTCACCAGTGATTGTCTTCACAATTACCGCAAGTGCACTAATCACAGGTTATACAATGAAAGCATCTTGACAGGTGCAACGTGAGACAGCCATCCCTTATTTCCAGTCAAATCGTTTACAAGGTCAACGGAGGCGGTAATATAGAAGTGTCCGAGAACAGTTTTCTTCTATTAAATTACATTCTTGACATGATAATGTACTTGGAGCGAAAAAAGTAGTCAGTGAGTTACGAAGGCTCAAATGACTATTGAATTAGCATTTTTATGCTTCGATGCATGCTCATTTTATATATACGTGGGGTTGAAAATTGCTTCCTGCTTGAAGTTTATTTTCGGTTGAATCTTTCACACAAAAAAAATTTACTGGCAAAAATCCTGTATGATGAAAGTAAGCACACTCTAATGTTGCATTTGATCTCGTTGTCTTGTAGTATTACAATTATATTGGAATATCAAACGCGTGGCTTAGAGCATTGGCACTTTATTTAGAAAACAAAATTGCACAATACCATGGTTATCATGTATGTAGACAAGTACCCAGGGGCTATCGTTACACCATTTCTGTCCGCAGCAAACGAGGGACATCCACTTCAGACAGCAGCATTTTCAAGCCACCAGATTTTGCAGTATCTGTGCCGCCATAGTTGACATTGGTCATTACTAATATACCTACATTCAATACAATGCAGTAATGCTGCATACAATTAGAAACACAGAAGATAGGCTGATAGTTCAATTAACAAGTTGTCTTCACAAAACTACTCCTGTAAAATACTTTTACATGGTCGACTCGGCTAACTTTCAAAACTGCTGTATGCTAGAAATTAGTAGTGCGTTTAACAGTAGTCAGTGTTCGTCATATTTTGGTGAGCTTGCGGGGAATCCAGTGAACGAGGTGACGTAGCAATCAACGCTAAATGGGAGACACATGACCACATGATCACATGACTTAAGGTCTTTTGGAGACATTCACTTTGAACCGCTATTGTTCATCCATTACTTGGGGTTATGAAGCCATCCTAATATCAAAATATATTTGAACATTTTATCTTCTTATTGATTACAATAAAACTAAGTTTTAAATTTTCGCTGTATTTTTAGAAGACGTGTAATTCTCACAAACTTTCTTGCTCTGAAGTAAATTGTCATAATGTCATTCGATACCTCATTGAAATAGTTGGGGAACTTTTTTCACAATTATGAAATCGCTCATGGTTTCGGAGAAATTAGCAAACGTGTATGCGCAAGCTGGATTTTGCCTACTTTTCCCAACTTCGGCAAGCTACAACTTTGAGGATAGAAAGCAGCAATCGGGGTAACTAAAAGGGTCTCGGGGTATTTATGTGCAGAACGAATCTAGCTGGATCTTAAGTTGCAACCGTCTGGCTTGCGTACTATTAATGCCCCAAAAAGATTTGGTCGTGTTCTCAAAAAACAGCATTTTTTTATGATAACAGCCTACAGGAAAGCAGTTAGAATCTCGCCATACCTCCGATAAGTGACCCGTGTGAGATCTTCACACGGCACTCTTAGTTCGATTTTACGGCTCGTGTACCTCAAAAAAATAATCGATTATATGATTCTTGAAAAAAATGCCACGACTTCGACGTCAAAATAAAAAAATTGGCTATGTCTCACGATGCTTAGAAGCTGAAAGATGCTTTCAAAGCCAAAATAGGGCTCATTTGAGATATTTTGAATGGTGATGTTATTACATTTAATATATTATTATTAAATTGGTAAAAACTGTCCTGAACGGAAATGTAGAATTTTTAAGCGGGTTTGACCGGAGGGTGTTAGAACGCTAAAAGAAATTATTTGTGGAAAACCTCACAAATTTCATCTTGATTTGGGCCGTAAACGGACAATACGGGCCCAAAAGAATTAACACCTTAGCAATGACGGAATGAAATTTATTTAAAACGAAAATTTTTCAGATTACTCGAAATCTATATTCTGTCGTCATACACAAAATCTATGTTTTTTGTATACATGACATGTGAATTTTACTGCATCCAGTCAAAACAGGTCGTTCGTTAAAAAACATATAGGTAGCTCTGCCAATGTCCCATGCCCAGCGTGTGCCTGCTGTGTTTTGAGAACCATCCACATTGAAGGTGTAAAACAGGTTCCAAAATAAGCGTTCAGGACTTGTGTGGGAAACATTCTGTAACAAATTGGGAAACGACTGGTTATTGAGTCTAATCAGACAGCAAAATAAAAATAAAACAGCAGTATACGTTCTCTTAACCAAAATGTTTTCCTTATAGCGCACCATGACTTGTTATATGGCAGCGTCGCCAGAACGTTTTTATTTCATTTGTTAATTTTTCACAAAAATTTCACCAAAGTTTTGAAATTTTCGGAACACAACTAAAACGCGCTTGCTATTTCGCTATTAACATGAATTTCGAAAATTGATGCACACGGTACAGGTTCCATAGATAACGTTTGTTCAACGCACAAGCCCTCTTTAGATATTTGTTGATACAAGCCGCCAATATCCAGAACATATGTTAATGTATGAAGCAATGTATTGCCCCAGTTTGTGTAACTACTTGTTTTACTGTTTAATTCTACAATAATTGAATTTTGTTAATCAACATAAAACAAAAAGAGTCACTAAGTGAAACAAAAGCATAGATATGTAGCAAGAACTGCCATTGTTAACACCCTGAGTGAACAGAATTGTCCGACAACATCTTCATTAATCGATTGTATTAAGCCTGCAACCAAGTTATGAATCGCTTATCTTAATTTATCATTTACCTCTTTTGTTAAAATATTTATGTCAACGAAACATTCAATTGATCTCATTAACAAACAAAAATGTAAACAATTCATGTCATGTTTTCCAATATTAACCTCTAAAAGACTACGTGGAAGCACTGTTTTTTTCTTACAAAGTGCAATTTTGCTGTTCTGACCCAATTCGGCAATATCTAAAAAAGTGAATCCCAAGATGCAGTAAGCAGTCGCTTTTCTTGTGGACTCATGTTGGTAACCGTCGCTGCTATTGCTTCTATTAGCCTAAAATCCGGTTCATCTGGAGTGAGGTCGACGTCTTTTGTGCACTGAAAATAAATAAAAACAACTAAAGTAATTCCTGTCCTAATTGCCGGTTTAGTATCCGTAACAAAGCCGGCACTTGGCGGAATAATGCAGATTCCTAGGTCACGCGAAAAATAGCGGCAACTCGCTCTATAGAAAGAAATAATCTCTATACCCTAGTAAAGTAAAGGCTGGAGTCATAGTATTTAATAACAAGAATTTAATAAAAGAACAAGTTTTAATAAAAGGCGAATTGGGCAAATATGGACGTAATTGGCTTAATAGGCCACCGCTCAACACTACGACACAAGCAATACTGACTGATGTAATT